>JAAGKR010013252.1:0-12500 GCA_011419295.1 Clarias macrocephalus
TCTCAGGGAGCCCTCATGTTTGTGTTTCCTTCTGGATCTCCCTTTTAGTTATGCTGTTATAGTTCGTCCTGCCGGAGTCCCTGCTTGCACTTTGCACTAATATACATTCATCTTATACATGTTGACTGTGACCATACCTAACTGCCATCTCTCCTTATTTTGTTCTCTCCTTTTCTGCTCTCTCCTTTTCTGCTCTCTCCTCTCTCTCTCTCCCTCTCTCCTGTCCCTCTCTCTGTCTCTCTGTCGAGCTATACATGTTCGCTCCTGAGTTACCAGTGATCCAGACCCCTCTTCCCTCTGGACCCGTCTAACTGGTCCTGGAGTCCTGCTTCTGGTTGGAGATCTCGTCGCATGGATGCCCCGTGTGGTCTGCCTGGATTTGTATGGTGGCTGGGGATGGTTTCCATTAAGACTGTCCTATCATCGATTGATGCTCTGGGGACCTGTGACTTCAGTTGTTCGATAGCTCAGGACTGGAATCTCCTACAGTCTACCTGAGCCTCCAGGAACAAACTGGACTCCTTTTAATTTTAACACATCTCCTGTTACACTGAACTTCCAGTACACATTATTAAGTTGATCAATCCCTGCTATCCGTTATCACCCAGTTGAGGATGGGTTCCCTGTTGAGTCTGGTTCCTCTCAAGGTTTCTTCCTATTACCATCCCAGGGAGTTTTTCCTTGCCACCGTCGCCCTCGGCTTGCTCATCAGGGACAATCTTATCATTTTGATTCATACACATTGCATACAGACTTACTTCTTTTTATTGTGTAAAGCTGCTTTGCGACAATGTCAATTGTTAAAAGCGCTATATAAATAAAATTGACTTGACTTGACTTGACTTGATATTATTATGGAAATGAGGCAGCAAGATAACGAGGATAATGTTATTATGGAAATGAGGTAATGATATAACAGCAATAGGGAACTGTTATGACAAAAACGAGGCAACATTACAGCGGCAATGAGGCAATATAACAGAAATGAAAAAGTTGTGATGAGGTAATATTATGGAAATGAAGGAAGTTAAGTAAGACTATAACAAACGTGGAAACATTACAAAAGAAACGAGGCAACTTTATGATGGGGTAAAGATATTATGGAAATTAGATTACATCATAACAGCAATGAGGTAACTACAAAAGAAACAAGGTGTTAACTATACCTCATTATAAAATGAGGTATAGTTAAGGCGGCAATATGGAGACTTTAAGACAGCACCTGAGGTAATGTTAAGAATGACACTGGGTAATGTTTAAAACAACAATAAGGAAACCTCAAAAAAAAAATGAGGTAAAGTTTGGTGCTGTGACTCACAGTACTGAGGTGGGTGGTGCTGCAGCGCTCCACTCGGATTGGCCAGGTTAGCTGGAAAGCCACTCCCTCTTGGCCATGAGCCACCGCCTGCTACGATGGAAAAGAAGAATCTGGTTGAATCAATCCATCAGTGCACAAATCACATCATCTTCCTGTGTCCTACACTCTGCTGGTGGAGAGTGCACACTACACAGGGAGCAGGGTGAGTGAAGAGTAAATATTAACAACAGATGTACAGTCGTGGCCAAAAGTTTTGAGAATGACACAAATATTACTATTCACAAAGTTTGCTGCTAAACTGCTTTTAGATCTTCGTTTCAGTTGTTTCTGTGATGTACTGAAATATAATTACAAGCACTTCATAAGTTTCAAAGACTTTTATCGACAATTACATGACATTTATGCAGAGAGTCAGTATTTGCAGTGTTGGGCTTCTTTTTCAGGACCTCTGCAATTCGACTGGGCTGCTCTCAATCAACTTCTGGGCCAAATCCTGACTGATGGCAGCCCATTCTTTAATAATCACTTCTTGGAGTTTGTCAGAATTAGTGGGTTTTTGTTTGTCCACTCGCCTCTTGAGGATTGACCACAAGTTCTCAATGGGATTAAGATCTGGGGAGTTTCCAGGCCATGGACCCAAAATTTTAACGTTTTGGTCCCCGAGCCACTTAGTTCTCACTTTTGCCTTATGGCTCGGTGCTCCATCGTGCTGGAAAATGCCTTGTTCTTCACCAAACTGTTGTTTAGAAGTTGCTGTTGGAGGGAGTTTTGGTACCATTCTTTATTCATGGCTGTGTTTTTGGGCAGCATTGTGAGTGAGCCCCTCCCTTGGATGAGAAGCAACCCCACACATGAATGGTCTCAGGATGCTTTACTGTTGGCATGACACAGGACTGATGGTAGCGTCACCTTTTCTTCTCCAGACAAGCCTTTCTCCAGATGCCCCAAACAATCGGAAAGAGGCTTCATCCGAGAATATGACTTTGCCCCAGTCCTCAGCAGTCCATTCGCCAGACTTTCTGCAGAAGATCAATCTGTCCCTGATGTTTTTTGGAGAGAAGTGGCTTCTTTGCTGCCCTTCTTGACACCAGGCCATTTTCCAAAAGTCTTGGCCTCACTGTGTGTGCAGATGCTCTCACACCTGCCTGCTGCCATTCCTGAGCAGCTCTGCACTGGTGGCCCTCCGTTCCCGCAGCTGAATCCTCTTTAGGAGACGATCCTGGCGCTTGCTGGACTTTCTTGGACGCCCTGAAGCTTCTTAACAATAATTGAACCTCTTTCCTTGAAGTTCTTGATGATCCTATAAATTGTTGATTTAGGTACAATCTTAGTAGCCACAATATTCTTGCCTGTGAAGCCATTTTTATGCAACGCAATGATGGCTGCATGCGTTCCTTTGCAGGTCACCAGGTTAACAATGAAAGAACAATGATTTCAAGCATCAGCCTCCTTTTAACATGTCAAGTCTGCCATTCTAACCCAATCAGCCTGACATAATGATCTCCAGCCTTGTGCTCGTCAACATTCTCACCTGAGTTAACAAGACGATTACTGAAATGATCTCAGCAGGTCCTTTAATGACAGCAATGAAATGCAGTGGAGAAGTTTTTTTTTTCAGGATTAAGTTAATTTTCATGGCAAAGAAGGACGATGCACCTCATCTGATCAGTCTTCAGAACATTCTGGAGTAGATGCAAATTGCTATTATAAAAACTTAAGCAGCAACTTTTCCAATTTCCAATATTTATGTAATTCTCAAAACTTTTGGCCACGACTGTAGTTTCTTCATGTGAGTCGTTCCCAAGACAGACACTATATTCATCCCACTATAGGAGTGATCTAAACCCCACAGTGCATTATGGGTAATCTGATCATTCAGACACTACTGTATATACTGTATATATTCTGTATGAAGAAATAATTCTTTTGATTGTGTAAAGCTGCTTTGCAACAATGACAATTGTTAAAAGCACTATACAAATAAAATTTAATTGAATATATGTGAGGAGCGTTTAGGTCAATCTGGGACTTTTACCAGAAATCTTGTTTATGTTCAGCATGTTTACTAAAGTGCACATTTTAACAGGACTAGAGTAGTGCACTCTGTAGAGAGCAGGGTGTGTGTGGACCAGGACCAGGCCTTACAAGCTGGGGGAGGAGCCATGCTGGAGAAAGCCGGGCTGGGGGCGGAGCTTGCTGTCTCAGGCGGCGGCATAAGGGCGGGGCTGTTAAACGTCTCTGGAAGGGGGGGTTGTGTGGCGGTGGGCGGAGCCACGTGAGACGGGACTGGCTGATGCTGGATGGTCTGAATACTGTGAGACGCATCAGAGCTGGAGTGAGACGGCTGGGGGTCAAACTCCTCCTTCACCAAGAGACCTGCGCTGGGGCCTGCACACACACACACACACACACACGTCCCCATACACGTATAAAGTCAGTCCACTGAATCGTTCTAATAAAATTATTAATACAAATTACATTTACAATAAAAAAAGTCTATAACATGATGCTCACCCGTCCCGCCTATGTTCAGTCCAGACAGATCTGAGAGAGTGAGACAGAGAGAGACAGAGACAGACAGAGGTCAGTATGTTGACTGTGTAGTAATTGATTGAGAAAATCTTCCGGCACTAATCTGATGTACGTTAATCATCACTATGACTGTTGGATGAACATCACACACTCGTGTTGTGTGTGTGTGTGTCGTACCGATGCCAGGTGACGCCACCCTCTCGTAGTGGTAGGGGTTCACACACACACTGTCACACTTCAGGTCGAAGGCGTACTGGCAGTACTTCACATGTTTCAGCTCGTTCTTATGGAGATCAGGCCACCGCCACAACCGCGCGTAGATCACATGGGGAAAACCCTTACGGCCCGCGACCTGCGCACACGCACGCGCACACACACACACAGAGTCTTCTTAAGTCCTATAACAGCTTCACTGATTCTATTGTTGTGATGTTTGAGACGCTGAGATCAGAAGTTCAGCTTTCATCTCCGGACAGTAACCTGAACCATAAATATTGGAACATGTTCCTGACCGGTGTTCCCCAGGTGTGAGTGTGTGTGTGAGTGTGTGTGAGTGTGTGTGTGTGTGCGCGCGCACCTGCAGCCTCCCGTCGAGCGTGCGCTGGATGGTCACACACTTGCTGGGATGCGCCCCGTTGGTGGTGACGGCGGTGATCAGAGAGTCGAGCTCGTCCTTCTTCTCCTTCAGCTTCTTCACCAGACTCTCGATGGCTCTCTTGCTGAAGCTCTCGCTCTCGCCGCCCTGCCGGTGGCACATCAGACTGTGCACGATGCTGAGACACGCGTCACTGCTCGACACAGACATGCTGCACACACGCGCGCGCGCGCACACACACACGCACGCACACACACACACACGCACACACACACACACACACACTCTAATGCTCAGCTACAGTGAGACACACAGCAGTGCTGCAGGGACACACTCCCTCATAATGAACCGGTGTGTGTGTGTGTGGTCACTGTATCCCACACACACACTCGGTCACACTCCGATTCCACTGGATCAATCCTGTAAAACCACAACACACACACACACACACACACACACAGTCTGGTGGATTTATTAATAAACCTTATAAAGCTTTTATCACTGTTATAGATCACTGTGTGTCTCATGATGAGTGGATGGATGGAGGGTTAAACTCATCACACACACACACACACACACTCCACGCTGACGCACACAAAGAGCAGGTCGCGTGCAGCTCACTGACACTGAAGTAACCGCTGTGAATAAACACACACACACACACACACACTGCGCGCTCTGTGTGTGTGTGTGTGTGTGTGTGTGTGTGTGTGAGAGAGAGAGAATTCGCTGCTGATCTGATTATTATTATGATGATGATGATTATTTGTGTCCTGCTCTGATGAGTGATGCTCCTGCAGTTAGCATTAGCCTCGCTCGTGCTCTCAGTCCTGTTAGCCTCCTCGCGCTCATCCCTCAGTCAGGTGATTAAACCGCGTCATGTTTATAAATGTATGAAAATGTAAAATCAGCACTTACACAGTCACATGAGAGCTGTACGGTCCCGCCGCGCGCGTGTGTGTGCGTGTGTGTGTCTACACCATCATTCATAACAATAACAGTGGGGAAACACGGGCTGCTCGTGCGCATGCGCACAACTGCAACCGACCTCACGGCCCGGGACACAGCAGCCTGTCAGGAGCGCCCTCTGGTGGACCAATAATAAAAACAGGAGCGCCCTCTGGTGGACAAACAGTAACACGGCAGGAAAAAGATCATACTACTCATCCACTGAGGGGGGTGGGGGAGGGGAAGCTTTATTTGTCCTATATACACCGATCAGCCATAAGATCATGACCACCCGCCTAATATTGAGAAGGTCTGCATTTCACCACTATAACAGCATTAACCTTTTCCTCAATCTCAAATTCAAATCAAATTCAAATTTATTTGTCACATACACAGTATGATATGAAGTGAAATGCTTATACAACTGCTATTGACCTACAATATTACAACAAAAAAGAAATAAAATAGAAATAAAAAAGAAATGAGATTTAAAATAAAGAAGCACTTATTTATTTACATCTCATCTACAGTATTGGACATCACAGGCCAGCCTTCTCTCCACATGTGCATTAGTGACCACTGACCCCCATGACCCTGTGGCCAGTTTACTGGGTTTCCTTCCTTTGATCACTTTAAGTATGTCCTGACCACTGCAAACCGAGAACATCTCACAAGTGAAGGCTGGTCCGTGTAGTCTGATCCAATAGAAGTGCCACTACATCTTAATCCTAATTTCAGTAGAAGGTTGTCAGGACACACACGGCATCACTCTTATGATGGTCATAATGTTATGGCTGATCAGTCTACACCACAGCACTGTGATGAGAAGCTCAGACTGTAGAAGTGATGATCTGTACAGTGGTGTAAACCCGTCGCTCATGTTATTATATCTGCGCTGTTTCATGAAAACACACCCTCGTCCAATGAGTTTGATTATACTGGGCCCTGATTGGTCAGATGTGTAGCGCAGTAATACAGCAGCAGATCACAGGTTTATATTCATTATTACTCAGTACTTTGTTAAATACACACACAGTCAATATTATATCATGTGCATTTATTCATACAGTACATACGTTTAGTCACCTTCTAACTAAAATAGAATAAAACAGCGTACAGCAAAAATATCAAAGCTCTTACTAACAATAATAATAATAATTTTGTTCATTGCTCTGTCACTCACAGAACTCTTTGCACAAGTCAGGGAAACTGTTATTCCCCACACACACACACACTATCACAGTGCTGGTACACAACACGAGTAAAGCTCACAAGCTCATACGCTGCAGTTATTCACACAGAAGTGTGTAAGTGCTCGTTACTCAGGTCTCCTATTCAAAACACAGACTAATATTAATTAAAATAACCACAGGAGTGGGCGGAGTTCTCGTTCCTTCAGGAGTGGGCGGAGTGGTGGTGACACCTTGGAGTGGGGCAGGAGGGGTAACAGCAGCAGGTATCATCACCTCCTTACAGCCTCAGGTTCTCTCCTGATCTCAGTCCGTGTGGAGCTTCACATCTTCTCTCCAAGTCCATGTGGGTTCCTCAGAGTTCTGCGCTCTCCTCACACAAACAAAGCTGTGTGTGGAGCTGGTGGAGGTGTGATGGACCGGCCCCCAACGCAGGAACATGTGACTCCTGT
The DNA here is from genome assembly GCA_011419295.1 of Clarias macrocephalus. Lineage (NCBI taxonomy): Eukaryota > Metazoa > Chordata > Actinopteri > Siluriformes > Clariidae > Clarias > Clarias macrocephalus. The sequence continues at coordinate 7,036 of JAAGKR010013252.1, forward strand.
AGGCGTATACAGGACTGGGGGGGGGGGGGGGGATTGGGATTAGCACCACAGTCTCGAGGTGTTCTAGTGTTGTGAGTGATCACAGATGAAGCTTACTGGCAGATCTTGTGCGGTTAAATAAAACTGAGTGAGTTGTTGTGTGGATCGTGTGTGTGCGCGTGTGTGTGTCCACCAGTGGTTCTCAGCCCTGGATCCCCTGACCCTGCTCACGTCAGTGTTCCTCTGCTCCATCACACACACACACACACACTTCATTAGGACTGTAATGATCTGATTAGTTAAATCATGTGTGCTGTGAGCAGAGACAACACTACAGCGTGGAGCAGGTGCACCTCCGGGACCGGGGTGGAGAACCACCGGTCTTATTATTATGTTTATCATCTGTATTTAAACTGTATTTGTAGAACAGTCTGGACATCAGTGGCTCATTGGCAGGTTTCCTCCTGACATGCTGAGGGTCCAGGTTCGATTCCCACCCGAGGCCAATGGATGCAGTGCCGGTACCAAGCACCGATAAAATGGGAGGGTGGAGTCAGGAAGGGCGTCCGGCGTAAAAGCTGTGCCAAGTTGTGTGTGGACCGAACGGTCCTCTGTGGAGTCCCTTTAATGGAAGCAGTCGAAAGACCAACAACAGCTGTGTGTGTAGTACACGCCCACAGATGTGTCCCTCCCCTAACAAGGGTCCAAATTCTGATTATTAGGAGTGTTACTGAGGTACAGGAAATTAACACGAGTGTGAGGGCCGGGCGTAGGGGAGGGGCTTAGTCAAGTACAGGGCTGTGGGAGACAATGGGCGGAGTGTGGGGGAGGGGCTTAGTCGAGTACGGGGGTGTGGGAGACCCCAGGCCATTCGTAGGTGTCGGGGAGGAAGGAGTCGTACTGTGTGTTCCACACCACTGATCTCACATACGCCTCCTTATCCACCGGCTCCGGGTATCTGAACGCCATACCCTTACTGTAGAGATACTCCACCACCTAACACACACAGATATATTAAGACAAAGTACCCCATCATCACACACACACACAGATATATTAAGATATTAAGACAAACAACCCCATCATCACACACACAGATATATTAAGACAAACTACCCCATCACACACACACACACACACCTTAACAGCCATCTGCACAGACACTTCTCTGATGTTGGATAATGGAGGATAAAGCCGCCCCTGATTCAGCTCCTCGTCAGCCAACTGATCTGCCAAGGTCTAAAACACAGACACAGACACACACACAGACACACACACAGACACACACACAGACACACACAGTGAACTCAGCAATAACCCATTTCTTTTCCTGTATGCTGACCTGATCTAGAAATAAGTCTGTTCTGAAAATTGCAGAAAGATCTTCACACCCACATATCTGTGTGCAAAATGATGACAAAAACACAAAACCCCAAAGAATATAAAAAGATCTCCTGTGCTAATTGTGCTGCATTATTTACACGACATGTTTGATTTGTCCATGGTACCGGTACACTCTCAGTATGTCTCACACCGCGGGGATGAGCACCGGTCTCGCCTTATTTTTTAAGTTTCATTTAGTTTAGCCCTTTTGTTTTATTTCACTGATATCCGCAGCAGAGTCTCTTCTAGAAGACACGAGGACATCAGCCCTGTCTGATCCACACTGCATGGCCTCCCAGTGGAATTTCACATTCATCTTATAAAACTACTACTTCAATCAAAGCATGCAGTCTCACCTCTGACCCCCATTACAGTGTACAGGTGAAGAAGTTACGCACCGTACTGAGTGAGTGTTCAGCCTCCACCTTAAAAAAGGGGGCGGGGTTACATTACAGTGTGATAACACCTGCAAACACACAGTCATGTTTACCTTGGCAGCTTCAAGGAACACGGTATCACTGATGTGTCTGACTCCACTGAGGATCACAGCCAGAGCGACACCTGAACACACACACACACACGGGTAACGTTAACAATAGAAAATAACCAGATTTAAAGTAAACACACACACACCCCTACCTGGGAATATGTAGGCGTTATTTCCCTGACCAGGAATGAGGATTCTGTTGTCATCCAGAGTGACTGGACCGAACGGACTGCCACTGGCAAACAGACAGCGACCCTAACACACACACGCACGCACACAGGATGTTTTATACTGATGTAGCCTAACAACAAGCATCACAGTAATTTTCTTCTATAAATTAATCATTATACTTATTTATGATAATTACACAGAAACCCGTGTGTGTGTGTGTATACCTGTGTGAGGCCATAGGCGTCCTCTGCAGTGCACTCTGCTTTAGCAGTCGGGTTGCTGAGAGCAAAAATGATTGGCCGGTCATTTATTGAACCCATCGCTCTGATGACATCATGAGTGAAGAGACGCCCCGCCCCCGACACGCCTAAACACACAGGTAACAAATAATACAATCAAACAAACACACACACTTAAAATTAAGAGCATTGATTGGACAGCTCTCAAGGCTGGCTGGATGTGTGTGACAACACTCCCACACACACACACACACACCGATGATGGCTGTAGGTTTGATGACGTTAACAGCATCCAGAAAACTCCTGACCTCTCCTGGACTCGGGTGAACAAACACCTCCTGATTACCGTCTATGGGGTGAGATCTGCCCTGTACACACACACACACAGAATCATGTGTCTGAACTCAAATATATTTATATTTATTACACACACACACACACACACACACACACACACACACACACACACACACACACACACACCTGGACAAGTAGACCGTCTTTGTCGAACATCCATATCTTCTGGCGAGCGTCTGACTGACTCACTCCCTCCTCCATCATCGCCATGACAATCAGGTTAGCGATGCCCAACGCAGCCTGAAAATACACACACACACATACACTCATTAATGCTAATGCGATCACATGATTATCATCACCACCTGTTGTGCTAAAATTATTTATTTACTAAAATGTTTAAGATGAACCCAGTTTGTGTTGATCTTCAGAGTTTTGAGTAAATGGTGTAAATTACTGATTAATGATGATGTGTAGGGCGGAGCTGAGCTGTTAGCTAATCACCAAACCAGGAGAACAGGAGAACCTTATGGTGGTAGGCCCAGGCTACACACATACACACACACACACCTGGACCTTTCAGCAGCACCTGACACAGGGAACCACATGATATTCTCCCGTCTCTCCTGGCGACCCCTGCAGTCTGCCGATGCTCCGCCCCCTACCTAGAGCTTCAGTCGAAGTGGCTCCTCCTCTGTCCTGCGCAGACTCTCCTCTGGTGTCCCACAGGGTTCAGTACTCAGTCCTCTTCTGTTCTCCCTCTATACCCGGTATTTCACACCATTGTTATGCAGATGACACACAACTTATCGTCTCGTGTCCTCCGACAAACAATCGGTCTCACCCTGACCCTGACCTCTCATCCTGGATCACAGCTCATCAGGTGAAGCTCAATCTCAGTAAAAACCAAACTGCTGTTCATCCCCAGTCAAGACCTCCCTGATCTCCCTGGACAACACTCAGGTCAGTCCTTCAGTCATTGTCCCACTCTCAGAGTAACTCTGGACGATCGACTGTCCTGTCCCCCACACACTGAGAACCTTACTCGATCTCGAAGATTTCTTCTTTACCACATCAGAAGTATTCGTCCATTTCTCTCCACACAGGTGCCTGATTCTGTCCTCCAGACTGGACTCCTCACTCCTCTCAGGTCCTGTCCTCTGTCCACCATTCGTCCTCTGCAGCTGATCCTGAATGCTGCTGCGCGTCTCGTTTTCACCCTTCCTATCTCCCCAACACACACACAATTTCTTCACTCCCTGCACTGACTTCCTCTAGCTGCCCACGTGTGTGTGTGTGTGTCTGTGTGTGTGTGTGTGTGTGTGTGTGTGTGTGTGTGTGTGTGTGTGTGTACCTCTCCTGCTCCCAGAAACAGAACAGTGTGCTCAGTGATTGGTTTCCCCACCGCGCGCTGAGCTGCCAACAAACCAGCCAGGGCTACTGACGCTGTGCCTACACACACACACACACACGCATGTACAAATACACATGTACAGTAAGTTAAACAAGGTAAGAACTGTGTAGGATCTACTGATACACACACATACACACACAGTGAGTTTTTATGATTTGACGAGTCACTCTGACCTCCTGAGCAACATCTCTCTCTCTCTCTCTCTCTCTCACACACACACAGCTATTCTCACCAAATATCTCTGTAAGGATCAATAGTGTACATCTATCTTTATCTCTCAGGCTCCCGCGTGTCTCTGTGTGTGTGCGCGTCTCTGTGTGTGCGTACCCTGGATGTCGTCGTTGAAGGTACAGTATCGGTGTCTGTACTTCTTCAGGAAGCGGAAGGCGTTGTGGTTGCCAAAGTCCTCGAACTGTATGAGTGTGTCCTGTCCGTATTTGTCCACCACGGCCTCCATGAACTCGTCGATCAGGTCGTCGTACCGCTGAGAGCGCTCACGCCGCCGGTACAGACCCATGTAGAACGGGTCCTTCAGCAACTTCTACACACACACACACACACACACACACACACAAAGAAGAATGTCACTGCTTACACACAACTGATCATCATAAACGCTGTTCTCACACTCACACACACACACACACCCCTGAGCGCCGTTACTGTCTCAGTGGGACAGAGTGTGTTTTCGCTCTGCAGTATAAACAATGTGTTACAGTGAGTGTTTGGACACGGCGCAGGTGTCTCGTCCCTCACAGACACGTCCTGAGTTCTGCTCTGTCTCCAACTTTTTACTGAAACTCAGACAAACGTTCACTCTCCTGCTGCAGTCAGCCGGGACATAAACACACGTGTGTCTGACTGAAAAGAAACACCCTGGGGGGGGGGGGGGGACTGGAGCACCTGCTGCAGTCAGCACCGCATGCAGGTGTGTGTGTGTGTGTGTGTGTGTGTGTGTGTGTGTGTGTGTGTGTGTGTCCTCACCTCGTTATCTGTTCCCACGTCGATACACACAGGCAGGCAGCTCTCAGGTCTGATTCCAGCACAGGCGGTGTACAGACACAGCTTCCCCACAGGGATCCCCATTCCATACACACCCAGGTCACCCAGACCCAGGATCCTCTCACCGTCAGTCACCACCACCGCCTGCACACACACACACAGTCCTGAAGGTGAGTGAAGTACCTCAGGGTGTGGAAGTGTAATTACAATCTGATCCTCACTGCATTTATAATTCCTGAATTTCTCAGCACTGCAGTTTATTGTGTTTGTATATTTCAAATAAAAATGTAATTCAAGCATTTAAATAAATCACTGCAGAAACACTGACCTCACTAAACTGCTGTTTAAATTATTTTTGAAAAATAAATCCCTTCTTGATCGTTTTTTTTAATCCTCAGACATTCAGGTGGACAGACTTCAGGTCTTCACATCAGCTGTCTCACTGAAGGAGCAACAGATTGCAGCCGACTGCCGTGGTCCGATCCACAGCGCA
>JAAGKR010013253.1:0-14408 GCA_011419295.1 Clarias macrocephalus
TGTGTGTGTGTGTGTGTGTGTGTGTGTGTGTGTGTGTGTGTGTGTGTGTGTGTGTGTGAGAGAGAGAGAGAGAGAGAGAGATGACCCAGATTCCTGTGGATGTTTTTTTCATCTGTTGTCATTGAGATTGTTTGTACATCATCACACTGTTAAACGTTTTGTAGTTTATGTTGTGAAAAATCAGACAAATCACTGTTCGTGTGTGTGTGTGTGTGTGTGTGAGAGAGAGAGAGACTGTAATGTTCACACGCCCCCCACACACACACTATCTCCGTGCCTGAAGGTGAATTGAGTTTGTTCTTTTTCCACTTTATCTTATTACTTTTTTAATAAATGTTCAAGGTGACATGGAAACTCTTTTTCAGTTTCCATGTTTTGCGAGCGTCCTCAGCGTTCTGATCTTCCTGACACACTTAACCTCATCATCATGAGCTTAAACGACACGCAGAAAAGCATTTAATGCAGATCTTTCCTTGGCTGCTGTGTGTGTTAAGTTCAATTACAGCTCTGATACACTACAGCCGTGAGAAATGTCCAATTTTAATATTCGTCACATTATTATTATTATTATTATTATTATTATTATTATTATTATTATTATTATTAACCTTTTCCTTGTTCTTTTTTTTATACATATAATGTCCAAGGATGCCACTTTATCTTTGCCTGCAGAAATATAAGTCTGTATTCTTATATTTTATATACATTTATTTATTATTACTCTTTTAAAACTAGCTTGTTTTCATTTTTTCGCCTTTTTTGATTGATCTGTTACTTTGCTTCTGACTTATTTCTAAGCTTTAGCAATGTGAAAGCATCTTTGAATCTTGAATCTGGTGAACCAGCAAGGGGAAGCTAAGCTAGCAAATGAAACCTACAGTAGCCTAATAAGAAAAAGCTAAGCTAGCTAGAGAAAGATAACATTGCTGAAAAATGCTAAGCTAGCAAGTGAAAACTAAAAATCTACCTACTGAGAGAGAGAGAGAGAGAGAGAGAGAGAGAGAGAGAGAGAGAGAGAGAGCAAAAAATAAAAGCTAACATGTTGAGAGGAAGCTAATTGTAATGTAGCAAGAAAACTCGGCGAGTGAAAGCTAGTTTAGTGAATATTGCTAGTTATGTAACTACAGGACAGACGCTGTTTGTACCCGCAGTGCGGGTTGTCTAAATACAGTTTGATTGAGCTCATTAGAATATTAGGCCACGCCTACCTGGTCAGCCACTGGTCAGTGTTTTATTTCGTTATTACACAAAAAAAAAAACTCAGCTGTCAATCACAGGCAGTGTGTTAGTGTAAGATTACAGATTTCTCTCTCTCTCTCTCTCTCTCACACACACACACACACACACACACACACACACACACACACACACACACACACAGAAGTTTTCAGAACTTCCTAAGCAGTGTTCTTTGGAGAACTTTCAGTGTAACTTGTACTTTCTCTCTGTTTAACCTTGTGCTCTGTAAATGGACGTGGGCGACTCTGCAGCGTGCGGCGTTTTTCTTCCTCACTCCAGACCTGATGCTATTAACGCTCACGGCCTCAAACTGTGCCGAACGCAGGAAAGGTCACTTTGAGGAGATGTTAATGTCTCAACACATGGTCCACACACACACACACACACACACACACACACACACACACACACACACACACACACACACACACACACACACACACCTGGAAATCATCAGACTTAAAATGAGGGCACCGTAGAGACTGGAAATTTTTAACATTAAATATAATAATATTATTATTATTATTATTATTATTATTATTATTATTATTATTATTAATAATAATTTGCCCATGGAGTTCAGTTTCCACAGTGTGAAACACCACCATTTAAAAAAAATTTACAACATAAACACTAGAAAATGATAAAAAAGCAAATGATTTATGAAAATTTATTTGAGTCATGTATCAACATTACGATTTTAACCGATTTAAATTTTTTATTATAATCGATTTTGAATAATTCATTATTGTTTGCTGCTTTTTTTTTCCAGAAACAGATAAAAAGAGAAATCAGCATTTATTTAAAATAAGATTATTTCATATGCGTTTAAATTATTTCAAAATGGCCTTGGGAATCAATTGATTTATTTGACTCATACAAATTAATCTTCCTTCTGTTATTTCTGATATTTTATTTATTTATTTAATAAACAACTGTTTTTCATTTCTATATTAAAAAATGCTTCAAAAGGTGTCAGTCCTGAGTTGACATGCACCGCTCAGTGCATATCTACGAGTTTCCATTACTTTTTAGCAGCGTTAGCATCAGCGTTAGCATCAGCATTAGCGCCATCTCAGCTAATCGACACATCTTCTACTGAATCTCTGATCTTGTAATAAACATTTAAGTGTGTGTGTGTGTGTGTGTGTGTGTGTGTGTGTGTGTATGACCCTGACACTCTGAACACATTATTCGGCTTGTTCAGCTTTTCCTGAAAGCAGCGTCTCCTTTCTGGTTGTGTTTAAAGGTCATTGTCTGACTCTGGGTCATAAATAGTACGATAATATAATAAATAATAAAATAATATAAAAGATATAAAGTGCAGACGGTGGAGTGATAGAGGAGGACGCGACTAGAGCTGACCTTACTACCGACATCTGTTTTTATTTTATCAATCTGACATTTCTCTCAGCAGAGACATATTATTGAAAAATCTATTATTTAGCAGTGAGTCCAAGTCGCTGTGACTCTGGAGGAGAAAATATTAATATAAAAATAAATATCACTCTCTTCATCCATAAAACTCATCACTAAGCCCACACATCAATACACAAATCGTTCATTCGCGCAGCTTATTAACAAAAATGACTATGACAAACTCAGAACAATCAGGCGAGTGTGAACCCAGGAAGCTCGTCCCGTCGACTGGCGTTTCCTACAGTCTACCTGAGCCTCCAATAACCAACTGGACTCCATATGAACTTAAACACGTCTCCTGTTATACTGAACTTCCAGCCTCCTAACACACAGTATGAGGTCAGATCAATCCCTGCTCTCCGTTATCACCCAGATGAGGATGGGGTCCCTGTGAGTCCGGTTCCTCTCAAGGTTTCTTCCTGTTACCATCTCAGGGAGTTTTTCCCTCAGCACCGTCTGTCTCTCTCTCTCTCTCTCTCTCGGTTTGTCCACCCACTCAGCAGGCCACAAAACACAGTGTAGAAACAGGTCATGGTTAATAACACACACGTGTACACTCAGTCATAAGTCTCCGCCCTCCATTCCCACATAGGGCTTGACCACGCCCACCGCTCCACACCTGAATTTAGTAGATGTATTCCTAGTGTTAATGAATTCACACTGTACTCACACTGAACGTCCTGAACACACACTCAGCGCTGTGTGTCTCTGCTCCTCTACACCTGCATGCTGGAATGATTTATAATCTTCCAGTCTGGTTCCTCTCCAGGTTCCTCTCTCATATTGTCTCTGGAACTTACATCTGGATTGTTCATTAGGGATCTAAATCTACATCTGGGTTTCAGTAATGTTTCTTCTTCTTGCACAGACACTTTAATATGAAGTGCAGTTTCTGAATTCCAGAAACACCAGAGACATCAAAGCTGCTTCTGGAGTCTTTGAACTGTATACGTTATCATAAAAACACGTCTATGAAAGTAAGAAAACAGAAACAAACACCTGAGCCTACATGGTTTATTAGAAACCTGTGCTGTTGCTAGCTGTGATATTCTGTACCCTTTATATAGTTCTATATATTCTTTAACAGTGTATCATTTCGGCTGGTTTTAATTGAACTCCAATAACCTTTAAAGGTAAATATCGCTGATGCACGCTAGTCACGTTATGTCTTTCTCTTCTGGCGTTGTGTTTGAACTTGGCAATCACACTGCACTTTTCTCCGCTCCATGGTGGCTGATCTGGTGTGAAACACCTGCTACATACCTTCATCTGGGTGAAACGGTGAAATGATGGTGTGGAAAGTTTACTGACCGTATCTCAGAGATCACACAGCGCCGGGAGCCGTGGAAGCGTAAAGTCTTTCAATTCTCCGTCTTTAGCTTTTTTCCCTCATAATTTAATCAAAGCGAGTTCTCACTTGCCTTAGGGCTCTCAGCTATCAAGCGACTCACCACAGATACTGGACACTCACTGACGTCACTCACAGCTTTTCTGGAGATTGCCGCCATCTTGCCAGGAGCCGACTCCGCCCAAATCCTGGTTAATCCATAAATGGGCACATGGGTGGGGTGAATAGAGCCTGTGTGTTGTTTAGAAGATGGCTACTTCAGGCGGTCACCACCCACGAGTTAACATGCTTAGCTTTAGGTCAGCTAAAATGCTAAGGTGGCTATGGTTAATTTATATGCAGCATTACTTTGCATTTGATTGAACTCTATTATCTGTATTTTACTGCTACGTTTCTTGTGGTAAGCTAAACTACAAGATTCCAGTTATCTGATTAGCTGAAGAGGTTTATAGCTGACAGCTAGAGGTTGGACACCTGATCATTCGGATCAGCCCCACCCCTAATTATGCATTATTTTATTGCTGAATATAACTTTAACTGATGAGTAACATAAAAATTCACTCCCTGTACTGTTGACATGGGGGAAATATAGCTATGCGGAGCAATACTTGTTTTTTGTACCAGGATGTAAACATGTTTGGAATGCTTTGGAATACGAGTCCGCTTCCAGAACGAATTATGCTCGTAATTCAGGGTTCCACTGTATTTCTCTTCCGTAATTTTGGACATTTTAACATGGTTGGTCATTGTTGGTCATTTGAGCAACTGCACATTTTGGCCCTTGCTACTAATCAGCGAATGTGAGAAATATCATGTGCTTCCTGACAGAGCTATCCTCCCTCTTCCACCTTATTGGGGTCACAGACGCTCCTGATTGTTGAGTCTCTCTGTAACTGACAGGGGAGAGAATACAGTAGGCCACCACGCTGTCACGAGAGTCCCTAGGACTCTCAGCCACAGCTGGTTGTGACATCATCAGTGTCTAGAGTAACAGTTTTGCCCTCGCTGCTTGTCCCCGCTTGCCCTCCTCTGTTTGTTTATGAATCTTATAATATATACACTGTAACGACAAAGAACTGACTCGGGTTCTTCTTAGAACATTTAAGCAATTTTGATGATACGTTTAATACGATGATGTATAATGTTTTAAGTTTATTCTTCTTCCACAGATCCTCACCAAGATTTCATCCCATCAGTGGGTGGGTTTATTTCACCATTGCTTAGTATCACTAATCTACACATTACGTACTGTATACACCCGGATCTTAAGCTCTGTATCTTGCTCATGTCTCATTTGCATACTGTATCTACACCCTGCATCACTGTACTGTTTATGGATGAGTCTAAACGAGGCTGTGCAAAAACCTGCATACTTCTACACTAATGTAGTGTGTATAAATAGTACACAGTATTACCCAGTACACTAGTCAGAGGTGGGAGGTAACTGAGCACATGCACGTTGTTACTGAACTGAAGTACTTTTATAAGAGGTTTTATTAGAGGATAGTTAGAGGATAATTTGTACTTTTACTCTACTCAAAACTACAGCAAATATCTGAACTTTTACTTGTGTGGAGTGTGGAGGATTTGAAGATTTTGTGAAAATTTTAGTAACACACTAAAACCTCGACTGTATGCTTCCCTCCGCGCTTCATCTCCTGCTCAAAGAACAAAGAATTAACAAAAAATGTACAAAGAATTACTCACAGCATCAATTAACTCTATACGTTAATTACTGAGTCATTTATCTGTTACTCTCAGTGTGTGTGTGTGTGTGTGTGTGTGTGTGTGTGTGTGTGTGTGTGTTACTTTTTCCTCAACCACACCCAAAGACAGAAGTATCTTCAGCTTTAGGGTGAGCTAAAAACAGCAAAACACACACACACACACACACACACACACACACACACACACACACACACACACACACACACACACACGTTTCGCTTTATTCACTAAATCACAAAATCCCTCAGTACTTCTCTGTTCCTTGTTAAAAAGCTGGATGTATGTGTGTGTGTGTGTGTGTGTGTGTGTGTGTGTGTGTGTGTGTGTGTGTGTGTGTGTGTGTAGTATTGGTGAAGATATTAACCAGCTTAGAAACCTCACCGATACTCCAGACAGCATAACGAAGTTCCCGTGATGAAACACAATTCCTGTCTGTTCACTTTCCCATTAACACTCCAACTCCGAAACGTGACTAACGAAGACAACGAGCTCCGCTAATTGGTCCTCTACGGATTAACAGCCAGACACACACACACACACACACACACACACACACACACACACATTGCTGAACCTGACCAAAAACACAGAGGGTTGCGTCAGACAGAACAACTGGACACGAAGTCACGAAGACCTATAGTCATGTTAAACATTTTAATGGAGAATAACACTAGGGGGCGCTGTTACAGAAACCAGTTCCCCTGAAACAGAGCTCCTGCTCACACCTGGACACTGACAACATATAAACTTGTTACAGCAAGTCATAATAATAAGCAAGAATAATCTTTCATTTAATAAAGAACACATTGCACTTTTGTGGATATAGTTACAGCAAATAGTGAGTTCCTGTTCTCACTTACGTTATAGCAGCGATAAACACTCGTTCCCTCGCTATCCTCTCTTTACTTTTCAAGATAAAAAGACCAAAAAGGGTATAAAAAATCCCAAAGAAGTGTAAACTTCCCTGTCTCAAAACCTAACGTTATAGCTTTAACTCCCGTTACCATGACCGTTACATAGCGCTGACACTCCAGACTCCTTCCACAAATATTTAAACAATATCACATTTGAGGTCGTGCTGTTGTACTGAATATCAGATGTGATGCTGTTGTAGGCCTGAGGCATGAGTACTGAAGGTATCACAGCCATGCTAATATTATATTGCTTTTATACAAACACCATTTATTATCAACAGATTATGATTACAGATATATATATTTATTTAACCAGATATTTTGCTCCGCCCACACATATCCTTCTGTGGCTGGTGGAATTAGCTAACTGTCACTGGTGGAGCTGCCGACTGACAGTTAGTGAGCGACAGTTATTGTAATTAACAGGACGTGAGAGTGGTGTTGTAACAAAGGCGGACTCACAAGTAGGTAAGTGTCAAGATGAGTAATGTTTATTCACAGAATGGTAAATCAACGGTAGTATTCTTAAGGATGGCACTGCAATTCAGATGAGACTTTTGACTACGGATCACTGTGACGTGAGGAGCGGATATTGATGTTTCCCTCCGTGGGAACCGCGAGGCGGTGAAGAGTTGATTCAGGAGACACAGCCTGGAGATCTGGAGATGAGGAACGATTCGACCAGGAAGTCACTACTGGAAGAGACAAGGAGCATAGGTAAGTTATCCTAAACGTACACACGTCTTGCGTGAAATCTCGGGGAGTCCGTCTACTTTCTAGCGTACGAGCCCGGACGGTGAGTGCTGTGAAGAGTGAGACATGGAAAGTAGGGTGAATTCTATAGTGTGTAGGCAATTGTAATTTATAAGTTACCGGGTTTATCCGTTCCAGAATTGTGAAGGGACCAACATACCTCGCATTGAGTTTCCTGCAGGGCTGACGTAGGCGCATGTCTCGAGTCGAGAGCCATACCTTATCTCCTGGTTGGAAATTTGAAGCAATGGATTGACGTCGATCAGCATTGCCCTTGTGTTTACATACAGCTTGTTGCAGATGGTGTTGGGCTTCTTCCCAGACTCTCTCACTCTCCCGGAACCAGCTGTCGACTGCAGGGAGAGCTGAAGGTTTGCCGTTCCAAGGGAATAACGGAGGCTGGTAAACAAGGATGCATTGGAAAGGGGTGAGACCTGTAGTTGGTTGGCGTAAAGAATTTTGTGCGTACTCAGCCCAGCCTAAGAACTGGTTCCAGGAGTTCTGGTGGCCAAGGCAGAAAGTATGAAGAAAGCGTGTGATTTCCTGGATTTTTCTCTTTGTCTGCCCATTTGTCTGAGGGTGATATCCTCATATACAGGCTCACGGTCACACCTAGGATTCGGAAGAAACCCCGCCAGACTCGAGATATAAATTGTGGAACCCGATCTGAGACGATGTCCTCCGGGATGCCAAAGTAGCAGAAGACCTGGTTGAAGAGAGTTTCTGCTGTCTCCATATAGAGATATCAATCGACATCCCTTGGAAAATCTGTCCACTATGACGATTATACAAGTATTTCCTTCCGAATCGGGCAGGTCAGTAAGAAAGTCGATTCCTAAGTGAGACCATGGGCGTTGAGGGATTGACAGTGGTATGATCTTTCCGGCGAGTAGCTGTCAGGGGCTCTTTGACATCGCACATTCTGCACATCCATTGACGTACCTTCGCACATCCCTTTCCATGTTGGGCCACCAGAAGCGATCCTGTAGCAGTGAGAGAATGCTGTTGATACCCGGGTGTCCAGTGCCCAATGACGTGTGAACGGAGTGGATGAGTGCATTGCGATCTCCTGTTAAAACAAACCTGCAATCTTGTGGGCAGTTCGGTGGAGTAACAGGAGCAGGTTCCGCTACGGCTGATGAGTGTTTCCAGAGGATAGGGTTGACAAAAATCTTCTCTGGGAGAATGGGTACTGGTTCTTCACTGGAGTTATTGGTTGTGTGTAGTCGTGAGAGAGCATCTGCTTTGGTATTTTTTGATCCCAGGCGATAGGAAATTCTAAAATCAAAACGAGAGAAGAATAATGCCCACCTTGCCTGTCTTGGATTGAGTCTTTTTGCTTCTTTTAAATATTGCAGATTTTTATGATCGGTTAGAACCTGGAATTGGTGGGTAGCTCCCTCCAACCAATGTTTCCATTCATCCAGGGCCATTTTGATGGCCAACAACTCACGGTCTCCGATGTCATAGTTCCTTTCTGTTTGGTTGAATTTCCATGAAAAGAAGGCACAGGGATGGAATTTAGGAGGTTTCCCCTTGTTTTGGGAGAGAATGGCTCCCACCCCGGTTGTTGAGGCATCCACCTCCACCACGAATGGGAGTTCTGGATCCGGGTGAACTAGGAATGGTGCAGAAATGAAGGTGTGTTTGAGCTGTTGAAATGCAGCGGCAGCTTCTGTATTCTATTTCAATGACCTGGGCTTACCACGAAGCAGGGAAGTCAAAGTGCATGCTATTCTGCTGTAATTCGCTATGAACCTTCTGTAAAAGTTAGAAAAGCCCAGAAATCGTTGTAGCTCTTTGATGGTGGTAGTTGGCCAGGTGGAAATAGTGGAAACCTTCTCCTCATCCATCTTCACTCCATCTTTGTCAATGACGTAACCCAGGAACTTGACTGATGACTGATGGAATGGACATTTTTCAGCTTTGAGGAAGAGCTTGGATTTCCGTAGTCGATGGAGTACTGTTGTGACATGTCGGTGTTCGGCCTTGGAGTTGGAGAATATTAGAATGTCATTTATGTAGATAATTACAAATCAGTACAGGAGGTCTCTGAAGGTCTCATGCATGAAATTTTGGAAAACGGCAGAGGCATTGACCAGGCCATAGGGCATCAGTAGGTATTCGTAATGCCCCGTAGGTGTTACGAAAGCCGTTTTCCATTCATCTCCCCTTCTGATGCGAATCAGGTCATATGCACTGCGGAGATGCAGTTTGGTAAAGATGGTAGCTTCACGGAAACATTCCAGGGCTGCTGGTACCAGGGGTAGTGGATACCGGAACTTTATCGTGGCTTTATTTAGAGTACGATAATCTATGCAAGTCCTTAAACGCCATCTTTTTTATCCATGAAGAAAAAGTTGGAGGCGGCAGGGAAAGTTGACGGACGGATGTAGCCATGATGTACAGCTTCAGCAATGTATTCCTCCATGGCCTTCCTTTCAGGGATCGAGAGAGGGTAAATACGTCCGTTAGGTAGCAGTTCGCCGGGAACCAAGTTAATCGCACAGTCCCCTGGTCGATGTGGTGTTAACTGCGTTGCTCGTTTTGGACAGTACACGTCTGAGAAGGTGGAGTATAGAGGGGGAACGTCCACGGATTGTCTTTCCAATGGACTTTGGATCGATGTTGACTGCATGTTTAATATGTATGATTTTTGCGGTAGTTGAGGAAAACAGTTGGGTGAGCAGGTCCTTCCCCACTTGAGCATTTCTCCTGTCATCCAAGAAATGGTTGGATCATGTTGGATCAGCCATGGATGTCCTAATATGACATCAGAGGTGGATTCCTCTAGAACTAAGAATGTGATTTCCTCTTGGTGAAATAGGCCTATCTGCAGTTTCACTGGTCCCGTGTACAGATGAAAGGATCTTTTGGACAGGGGTTTCCCAGTTATTGATTGTATCTGGAATAGTTTTTCTGTTGGGGTGGTCTTGATTTTGAGGTGTCGACACAGGTTTCCCGAGATGAAGTTTCCGGCTGATCCAGAGTCGAGGAGAGCTGCCACTGTAACCGTAACATAGGTAGTAGTAATGTAGTAAGACGTACATTTATGGTGAGAGGCTGTAATCTTTCTAAGTTACTGGACATTGCACTCACCAGGTGACGAGGTGGGCAGATGGGGCACTTGCGTCGGAAGTGTCTCAAACTACCACAGTACAGGCAAAGACTCTGGGTCAGCCTTCTCTGTCGTTCAGCCGCCGAGATCCTACGCCTGTAGAGCTGCATGGGCTCCACTTCCAGTTCGGAACCCCCAGATGCCTGCGGTTGTCTGTGGATGTGGGTTATCGGGTTCTGTGTGTTGGGGTGGCAGGACGAGAGACGTGCCGAACTGCGAATGGAAAGTTGGATGAATTGTTCTAGTCCGAGTTGTCCTGGGTCGCCAGCATGAGTCGTAGGTTTGGTTCTAGTCCCTGACGATATGTGGCAAGGAGCGGGCGCTCCTTACCACATACCATCAGGGACGGCATGAGTCGTAGGTTTGGTTCTAGTCCCTGACGATATGTGGTAAGGAGCACCTGCTCATTCCATCCGCTGGCTGCAGCGAGAGTACGGAAATGGAGCACATACTCTTGTATGGATTGGGTTCCCTGTTCCAGATGGTAGAGTTGTTCTCCAGCTGATCCATTCAAACACCTCTCGAAAATGTGTCACAAATAGCTCATAGGAAGATGTTAGTGGTCCTTCCTGCGACCAGATCGACTCTGCCCACTGCAATGCCTGACCAGACAGAAGGGAGATTATATATGCTATTTTTGCAGTATCAGTAGGGTACCTGGAAGGCGAAGGTAAGGGAGCATTGTAACAAAAACCCCTTGCAGTTCCCCGCTGAACCAGAGAAGGGCGCTGGTGATGCCAAGGGGCTAGACATCGGCGGCACCGAGGAAGAAGTGGAAGCGCTCTGCAATGCCGGCGGCGTTTGTGTAACTATCCGGCGTAACTCTTCCACCAGCGCGCGGATAGGATTCGACTCACTCATCCTTGTAGTTGTCACTTTAGGTCCGGGCTTCTGTAACAAAGGCGGACTCACAAGTAGGTAAGTGTCAAGATGCGTAATGTTTATTCACAGAATGGTAAATCAACGGTAGTATTCTTAAGGATGGCACTGCAATTCAGATGAGACTTTTGACTACGGATCACTGCGACAGAGTGAGGAGCGGATAGTGATGTTTCCCTCCGTGGGAACTGCGAGGCGATGAAGAGTTGATCTAGGAGACACAGCATGGAGATCTGGAGATGAGGAACGATTCGACCAGGAAGTCACTACTGGAAGAGATAAGGAGCATAGGTAAGTTATCTTAAACGTACACACGTCTTGCATGAAATCTCGGGGAGTCTGTCTACTTTCTAGCGTACGAGCCCGGACGCTGAGTGCTGTGAAGAGTGTGTCTTTATAGTTGCATGTAGATTGGCATCAGGTGGTGGTGATTAGTATTCAGGCGATGGGGGGCGTTGCATCTGATTTGGTTCGGAGCCTGGCCCGACTGTGACAGGTATTAAACTCCTAGCTGTACTCTGTAGGTGCTCCAGGTGAGGGGAATAAACCATGGAGGTGGAGGACAGTCCTGAGAAGCTCACCAGATTTAATGCAGATTTACACTTATTACACTTTATAATATCAGCACCGTTATCGTCCAGGTTCTGGGGTCGAATCCCAGACAGTGTTAAATGGAAAGCCATTGCACTATGTGGGGTTTACTGTCTCATGTTCCACACACCAAGTAGTGCCCTTGATCAGGGGTTAGAGAGGGATTTGGGATTCAGCCTTGTGTTAGAAGATAGTTAGCTTTGTTGCCATAAATACAGGAACATGTACGGTTTATATATGAGTCAGAAGGACTTAGAAGTGATTACTGCAGAGACGGCGTGTTGTTTAAGACGACATAAGGTGTGTTGTTGCTGAAAGTGCTTCTGTGACTGGGTGTGAATGTGGGTGTGGTCAGGCAACTGCTCTCTCCTCAGCACTGCGGACTGTACAGACCGACTCTCACCCACGCTGAGACACACAGTTAGTGTCATTAACCACTGTAGAACTATATATTGTTAAACGTCTCAGTGCTGTTATGCTCCATTATTATCATTCCTAATGGAAAGTCTTTTGTCCATTCAGATTCTTGGTCTAAACTAACTGTTGTATAATATTTATTGTCCCTGTGAATGAGCTGTTACTATGGAAACGATGACATCTAGAAGAAGCATTATGAATAATCCTGTGCTTTCAGAGCTGCTCCTGTAGAGAAGAAGAATCAGATACGAGATTTAAACTTTATTTTTGTTGTGTGTCTCTCCATTTAGTTTTGGTTTTAATTAAATCATTTGAATAGAGTTTTGCTTCTTATTGCTTACAGTAGACTTGATTTTTTTATTAAAACAGTCACCTTATTATTCACTTTACTTAAAGTTCAATTGTTTCTATTTTTTTTCTTTAACTATTGGATTATTTTATTCCTCAAATTAATTTCATCTTCAGAATTGTACTGCGCATTTTTAGTCATCATGTTTTACAGTTTTTTTTATGTTTTAAAGCATAAATAATAAAAGCGGGCGTGGCTCAGTAGCTGAGGTTAGCGTGCTAAATTCATCCGCCATGACTGTCTGCCTCAAGCCCCACCCCCTCCTGTCCTGTGGTGCATGCTGGGAAGGTAAGCGTTAAAGCCGAAGTCAGAGCCTCATCTCTAAAGGAGAATAAAGAAAGATTTACACTCTAACCCGAACCCTCTCTCACTCTGACAGTTATGGACACTTCAGCACTGTCTAGTAGATAACTGGGACATGACTGCACACACCACACACACACACACACCACACACACACACACACACACACACACACACACACACACACACACACACACACACACACACACACACACACACACACACAGCCGATTGGTCCTTGCTGCGTGCTGTAGATCTCTCTGTGAGCTTTATGAGAAAGAATAATGAACAATATAAACTTATCATCTAAACGCAATAAAGCAGCTGTGTATCCAAGTGTGTGTGTGTGTGTGTGTGTGTGTGTGTGTGTGTGTGTGTGTGTGTGTGTAAAAGCTGTGATTTGTGGCGACCGTTTTAACAACAATAATAAAACTACCAGAGGAGACGATGGCAGTGAGACCGAGCGCTTCTTACACTCCTGCTCTCTGTTTTTTATTTTTATTTTATTTTTTATTTTATTCTTTTATTACTTTGTACTTTATATTTACTGCATATTACAATTAACATTGCCTTTTATTATTCAAGTAATCTAGGTATTTTTGTGTGCGTTTCTGTTGTATTATTATTTCATTAAGAATTAAGTATTTTTTATTTATTATATTTGGAAATTTTATTATAAATATTGTATATTATATGTATATGTTATTCAATTTTAAGATACAAACTAAGAATTTTGGCAAAAAATATTAAATATTATTAATGTTTTCTTTTTATTATGTTTTATTTTTAATTGTTAAATTGATTATTGTTTTATTTTATTATTTCACTCCTCTGTTGTTTTCCGTCACGTCTCTTCTTGTGAATGTTCTCACACGTGATGGAACAAACATTCTGCTGTACAGAGATACAGAGAGAAGAAACCCAAAGAAAAAAGAGATTCAACAGGACACCGGACAGGTAAATTACTGTGTGACTGAGTGTGTGTGTGTGTGTGTGTGTGTGTGTGTGTGTGTGTGTGTGTGTGTGTGTGTGTGTAAGAGAAAGAAAGAGAAAGGGAGTGAGAAGAGAAGAGAAGGTGAGGTGGTGATTGAGGTCGCTAACAGCTTCACACACACTGAAATAACCACCTGACTGAGACAGAGAGCTTCAGGACGAGATAACGGCTTAGAGAGAGAGAGAGACAGAGAGAGAGAGAGACAGAGAGAGACAGAGAGAGAGAGAGAGAGAGACAGAGAGAGAGAGAGAGAGAGAGAGACAGAGAGAGAGAGAGAGAGACAGATGGAGAGAGAGAGAGACAGAGGGAGAGAGAGAGAGAGAGACAGAGAGAGAGAGACAGAGAGAGAGAGAGAG
>JAAGKR010013255.1:0-14402 GCA_011419295.1 Clarias macrocephalus
TACACACACACACACACACACACACACACACACACACACACACACACGCAGATAATATATACTGCAAGACACATGTAGTACTGTGTAAAGGTGATGGATGGAATGCAGTTTAACATCTAACAGAAGTGAAACTGTACCAGCACCTTAGAAATGGACAATGTGCTGTTTGAGTATGTAAATATGAGGAGTGTTCAAGTCAAAGTAGGACTTTTGATTGTACAGAATAACAGAACATAGTTTTGAGAGTAAAAGCTCCCTTTATTTCTCCATATAATCCCCTGATACACTAATGCACTTATCTCAGTGTTTCACTAGTGCTTGGACACCATCAAGGTAGAAAGTTTTCTCAGTACACCAGCGCCATTATCGAACTGCCTGGTTCAGGTCACATTACTGGTACGTTGGATGTTTGCATCATTCAAATATTTTACTGCAGGTAAGAGTCTCATTGCTGTACTCTGCTTAAAGACTTAGACATGGTTTGTTGAGTTCTTGTGGAAGAACTTGACTGGCCCTAACACAGATCCCTGATCTTAACCCCATTGAGCACTTTTGGGAACAGTCATTGCGAGCCAGGCCTTCTCATCAGTGCCTGACCTCATAAATGCTCTACAGAATGAATGGGCATGAATTCCCACAAAACCACTTCAAAATCTTGTGGACAGCCTTTCAAGAAGAGTGGAATGTTCTTCCTAATTTAGTCATGTCCAATTCCCACTAATTAGCTAATACCAGTTAGGGTATGCTGAAGACTATCAAATGTTTCCTCCAAACCATGTGACGCCAGTTGAGTGCCTACCATCTCTTCTGAGAGAGCTCGACCAATCAGCTTTCACCCCTGGGGGAATACAGCATCACCCTAGAATTGAACTAACGATCTCTGGACGATAGGGCGAACACTTTACCACTGTACCATTTGTGGGGCCCCTTGTTTCTTTGGCTTTATTGGTAAATTAACTGGCCATGTTCATCCCTAAATTTACCTGCTTCCCCAAGCCCAACAAACTGCGACACCTACTGGGGGAGCACAGGGAGAGCTGCACACTAGCAGCAGCATACACACACACACACACACCTGCCACCAAGTGAGAGTCAGCGAGTGACCACATCACTTTATATCTCACACACACACACACACACACACACACACACACACACACACACACTGTTGTTGTTGTTGTTATTATTATTATTATTATTATTATTATTATTGTTGTTGTTGTTGTTGTTATTTACTTTGCTTTCTTTTTCCTTTTTTCTTCAAATAATGTTCATGAGTGTCACATTTATATATTTATTTATGATGGCTCTTTGGACACTATTCTGGTTTTATTTGATCTTTTTAAAATCTCTCTACACCTGTTTATTTCTTGTGACTTATTTCTGAGCTTTGGTAATATGAAAATAAATTTGCCAATAAATCACATTTGAATTTTGAGAGAGAAAGAGAAATAGGATGAAGGACGCTCGAGCGTTTTATGTAGAATCATACGAGTGAAAAATAAATGCCTTTGATTTATAGCAAAAATAATAAATAGCCTTTCTGTTCTAATGTTCCCATTACATTATATTAATTATTTAAGTTATATATTTAGGTTATATTAAATGTTAAGGCTTAAATACTCACTGTGAATTTATTCCAGAATATTCGTATTTTCCCCTCGACATAGAAGGGAGTCGCGAATTTCACTTTCTCCTTAGGGGTGTTATGCGCCAAAATGCCCCCTGCCACGGATTGCCCCCCTCTACATAATCTCTAACGAAGATTATATTAGAACACAAATTCATGGGTTTATGATTTAAAAATTCCAAATTACACAGTGTGATTATAAAAAAGCAATATATATATATATTTTTTTTTACACGTTGTATTTTTTATATTGCTTATTTCATAATAAAAATCATTTCCTGTAATTTTTCATAATTAATATTTATTTAGTGTAAACATTTTGGCATTACATGACAAATCCCTGCTAAATAAATGCGCCACAAAATAAACATCACATGAGAATTTGTATTAATGGTCTCGACGGCTGTCACGTGAATAGAGTTTATTAAAATAGTAATATATTTGATAATAATAATAATAATAATAATAATAATAAACCTATAAATTTATGTTATAATCTAATATTTGCTAGATATTATGTAGGGTGGCGCAATCAGTGGAAGGGGGCATTTTAGCGCATAACACTCCGGTTTCGTCTCGTGTCAAAATCTGTTCCCCTTTCATTTTCCACACCCCGGAACCAGCACAGGGAGCGCGCTTTCAGAGAAAAAGCTTAGTCACCGTGTGGCTGTGCTCGTACCCCTGAGGTTCTACGGAGCGCAGTAAAGGCCAAAATGAATGATGGTACGATTTTCTGTTTTGTTTGTTTCTTTTATCTCTGTAATGGACGTCTTTAAAAAAAATGCAGTGATTGTTGTTATGTACGGAAGCGCATTGCATTCACAAAAGAAAAAAAAATAACAGGAATTATCTCATAATTATGACTTATTATCTCATAATTATGACTTACTAACTCATAATTATGACTTATTATCTCATAATTATGACTTACTAACTAATAATTATGACTTATTATCTCATAATTATGACTTACTAACTAATAATTATGACTTATTATCTCATAATTATGACTTATTATCTCATAATTATGACTTACTATCTCATAATTATGACTTACTATCTCATAATTATGAGATCCTTATCTCATAATTATGACTTACTATCTCATAATTATGAGATCCGACTTACTATCTCATAATTATGAGATCCTTATCTCATAATTATGACTTACTATCTCATAATTATGAGATCCTTATCTCATAATTATGACTTACTATCTCATAATTATGAGATAAGGGGGAGCAGTCTCTTGCAGGGGGACATTTTAGTGCATGACACCGGAAACGAAAGTTACTGCATCCTTTTGCTTGAAAGTGCCTCATTGCACACTCCTGGAGATGTAGCAGCTCTCCTATGGTTTAGCCTGATGATTGTACATGTAACGATGCGGGCCGCGCGAGGGGCAGAGCTGCACATGAACTGTTCAGAACGGGCAGATCCGCAGGCTGCTACTCCGCGGAGGTCTGAACAGGCAAAGGCGCCGCCATTTATACACGCGGAGCCGCACTTGGCGGCGTGTTTATTTAAGGGTCCTGGTACCGCCGTAGAGATCATTTAGGTAGCACCGGTAAGGTATCAGGGCCAAAGACCAAAGAAAGAAAGAAAAGAGAAGCGCGCAGAAAGTTGAGAGTCCTAAGAAGCGAAAGAGAGGCCAGCGCGCGCGCTCAGCTTAAGTTTATTAGTGCTTTATTTTCCAGAGCCCCGTCCGGTCTCACGTAGACGGCGGAGCTCCGTTATATTGTGTTTTCAGTTTTCTTTGGTTTCATTTAAATTCCTAATTAATAATCCCACGCCATCTCCAAACAGGAAGGTCTTCCCGTGTGTATCATAAGCGCTCTCACATACTCCTATTCCGTTGCTCCCCTCTAAAGCTCTGTCCATACCGCGCCACGGAACAGTCCATTAGTTACATCTACAGTACTATTACCATCCAAACTACTCAATGACATTAATATCTCCCAGTGTCTCAATCCAAGAATGAAATAAACGCGAATTAAATTCGCCACTATTGTCCCCGTCTTGTGCCGATCACCGAACCCTACCCTTTGTCATAATCATGAGACCAGGATCTTAAATTATGACATATTAAGGCATAATTATAAGTTATTAAGTGATAATTATGAGTAAATACATCATAATTATGAGATCATTCCTGTGATTTTTTTAGACAATAGACCAAATATTGGCGAATTTAATTCGCGTTTATTTCTTTCTTGGATTGAGACACTGGGAGATATAAATATCATTGAGTAATTTGGATGATAATAGTAGATTTAACTAATGTACAGTCATCAGGCTAAACCATAGGAGAGCTGCTACGTCTCAATGAGTGTGCAATGAGGCACTTTCAAGCAAAAGGATGCAGTAACTTTCGTTTCCGATGTCATGCACTAAAATGTCCCCCTGCAAGAGACTGCTTCCACTTATCTCGTAATTATGAGATAGTATCTCATAATTATGAGATAAGGATAATATGACTTAGTCATAATTATGAGATACTAAGTCATAATTATGAGATAAGGATCTCATAATTATGAGATACTAAGTCATAATTATGAGATAATAAGTCATAGTTATGAGATAATAAGTCATAATTATGAGATAATAAGTCATAATTATGAGATACTAAGTCATAATTATGAGATCAGGATGTCATAATTATGAGATACTAAGTCATAATTATGAGATCAGGATGTCATAATTATGAGATAATTCCTGTGATTTTTTTTCTTTTGTGAATGCAATTTGCTTCCGTAGTTATGGCACCATTTATACAATTGTATTGATACAACCGACCATTTACATGTATTTATTTATTTATAGTTCCGTAATCTATTAATTTCATAACATTTTCTTGAGTGCTATGTGGAAAAAAAAAAAAAAATATATATATATATATATATATATATATATATGTAAATAGTGGACGACTACCAGCGCTGATTTGTGCACAGTGTATTGGGGTCAGTTTGTGTTGATTCAAATACATTTTATAAATTAACACTGAATGAGGATAATAATAATAATATACTGTAGTAAGGTGAAATTAAATGTTAACCACGCAAATTGATGTGCCTTTTGGAAATGATCATATACATTGCTTATAAATTCCTGTCCATTTGAATAAACACAAACTGTCCCCCAAACACTGCATACTGTACAAATCACCACCACCGATAAGATGTTAGACTGAAAATATATTTTTCCAAAGCACCCTGGAAATTGTTCTGCAATTATTTCATTATGAAAAACATAAATCATTGGTTGTCTTGACAGTGATAAAAACACTGTAATATAAAGTGATTGTCATTGCTTTAAGATTTATTATGAACCCATGTGTGCACAAATACATAAACTTTGCATGTTCTCCCCGTGCTTGATGGGTTTTCTCAGGGTACTCTGGTTTCCCTCCCACAGTCCAAAGACATGCAGATTAGGATAACTTGTGTTCTCAACTTGCTTGTAGTGCGTCAAGTCAATTCAATTAGGCTTTTATTGTCATTTCAACCATATACAGTTTAAAACGAAACAACGTTCCTCCAGGACCAAAGTGCTACATAAAAGGTGAATTAACAAAACTAACTAGCTAAGACATATTATTAGCTGACTAGCAAAAACAAGGAATTAACACCATAAATCAGGAAAACTATCTAAGAATTATACAAAAGACAAAAAAAGACAACAAAAAAACAACATAAAGTACACATGCAAGTGTACAAATGAGAGCATTAACACAACATAATGAAGTGCTCTGTGATAATGAGTTGAGGTAGTGCAAATAAATTGTCAATGAGATAACGGATTAAAACCAGTTAACACTTCTTGTTGAAGTGGCAGCAATGATGAAAAACAGTTATTGTCAATTATAACATTATATAAAATAAATATTGTGCAAAAAAGCAATCGCAAGTGTGTGAATGAGTGTGTGTGTTGCGTCAAATAGAGCAGATATGCAGGTCATCATAACTTTTACAGAAGTCCAATGATAGATAGATAGATAGATAGATAGATAGATAGATAGATAGATAGATAGATAGATAAGACAGATTTTAAAAAGTATATACTGTATAAATGTTCCTGTTCCTTAAAATAAAATCTGATCTACATAATGTATATAAATTATTTAATATAATATAAAGATATATCATAAAAATATATATGATATATATGTATATAAATATCCTTTTAAGACAGGTGTTCTCCAGCCATGTTGCATGATCCTGGCTGTTCATCTCATTCCACAGGTGTGATCTGAGGAAATAAATAAATACATACATTCATATGTGGTGGAATATATCAACTAATTTATTTAAATAATACTTAGTGTATTAAATGAACTAAATTATTCATTCTAAATGCTGCAGCTCATATGCAAGAAAAAAATGTGTAAAAACACTTCACCTTACAGTAATTGTGACTGGAGTGAATGTGTGGAAAATTTGTTGCTCTTTGTTTGTTTTGGTATTAATATTGTAGATTGTCTTATGTCTTATGTTGGTTTAAATTGGTGTATAAAAAGGAACATTAATCTTGCTGGTGATTGTTAGGTTTTGCTTTGTTTAACCGGTCATGTGTCGCTGGACTGCTGTCAGAGCGGCCAAATGAATTCAGAATCCAGAACTGAACAGTGTGTGTATAAACTGTAATCATTAAGACATTAGTGTGATTAACACTGTGTAATCAGCAGAGCTTTACTTCATCATCATAATGATGTATACATTTAGTAAAGTAAAAATGGACACTTTACAGCAGGGGTGTCCAAATCCAGTCCTGGAGGGCCAGTGACCAGCACAGTTTGTAATTCACCAACACCTAAACACACCCAATGAATCTAGTAATTAACCGATTAGTTAAATCAGCTGTGTTTGAGAAGTAGAAGCACCAAACTGTGTTGGACACTGGCCCTCCAGGACTGGATTTGGACTCCCCTCCTTTACAGTCTTCGCTTTACCCTGCGTCCACACTGGACGCAGCGAAAGCGTCAAAACGGCCAGAAGTCATTCATTTTCAATGGGAGCCGGCGGCGAAGAGAGGTGAAATGCGTGGCGAGAGCGGTGAGAGCGGCGAAGAGAGTTGAAATCAACTCAATTTTATGGTAATGAGCTATGACGCGGTTGAGCGGCAACCAATAAAAAAGTAGAGGTCCACCGCTTAAGAGGATTGCGCGGAAAGCAGTCCTGTAACTTTTGTTCCGGCTACATTAGTTCCCAAGAGAAATGCTCGTTGCATTAAACTTGCACTTTAAATAGCCTAGGAGAATTTGTAATTCAAATTAATGTTATTTTAATTAAAGACAAAGTCTAGTAAGTGTTTCTAATAATGTTATAATAATACGAAATATAATATAATAATTAAAAAAATCTAATATTAAATTAGACTAGCAATTCACAATGAACAGAAGCCACACCATACAAATGCCTTATAATTTGTTTATTTCTACAATACAGTTCTTTCTATCAATCAATTTCTTGTTTTCTTCCACATTTTGGTCAGTCTCCACAAGATCAACAAGCTTGATTGCCTTGCGGCCCATTTAAATACAAGAAAGTCATTCGGTCTACGTCAGAGCGGTGAAGCGCGGCGTTAGGCGTCAGCGGCAGGGCGACGAGAGCGAACTTTGACGCTCTCGCCGCGTTCGGTGTGAACGCAGGGTTAGTGTGGGACGCCGTACAGGAAACTTTACATTGTTCACTTTACTGCAGTGAAAATTTCACCAAAACGTTCTCACTTTCGTTTTGTTGATTCTTTTTTTTTTGTAATGAATGCTTTTATATACAAAGGTTGTGATCCCCTGCCTATGTATTCGTGACTCTGTCTGTGTGTGTGTGTGTGTGTGTGTGTGCACGACGTGAGCGGTGACGTCACTCGCTCCGGTCAAAGCCATTTTCTGCATTACCGGAGGTGAGTTCTTCTCAGCAAAGGTTGTGATAAAAACGCTAACAGAATGGGCTGGGAGTGTTTTGTAGGTGAACTGAGCTGTCGTTTCACTCAGTGTGTATTTTTTCGGGGCTTATATGAGATTAGTAGCGAATTCGTTCCGATAATTGTGCGTTTTTCTCATACCGTATATAGCTTTAAGCAAACTAGCATACCCACCTGTTAGCACACTAGCGGTATGAAAAGAAAATGGCGCTGCATCTCGTTAATGATTTTTTTTTTTTTTTTTGCTTTGTCATCAGGGGTGCAGGCGCATGAGAGACTCGACACATAACTCATATATATTTTTGTTACAGGTATGGGGAGATTTCTGTTTAAATACTGTTAAATTATTAGAAATTAATCTATTTGTATCTATGTGACACTACTAATATGTATTGTTTATATCAATCTAACTGGTAATATGTTATTTATATATACACAGTGGAACCTTGGATTATGAGCATAATTCATTCCGGAAGTGGGCTCGCGTTCCAAAACACTCGTAAACCAAATCAAACCTTCCCCTAAGAAATAATGAAAACTCAATTAATTCGTTCCACAGCCCCAAAAAAATAATACAGAAAAATAATTAATATGATATATAAAGAAAAAATAAAACAAATTAACCTGCACATTACCTTTAAAAAAAGTTTTAAAAAATCCCAACAGGGATTGTGTCATGTGTGTGTGTGAGTGTGTGTGTGTGTGTGTGTGTGTGTGTGTGTGTGTGGAATTAGCCCAGTCCCTCGCCTCGTCTTACACAGTAAAACTCCTCCTCCTTCCCCCCACCTCGCTTTTTAAGTTTCACAACAAACACACACACAACGGAAACACTGTTTTAACAGGAAAAAAAGAAATCTCTCTAATGACACTCGCATGAGCACAGACTAATGGAATCACTGCTGTAAAGTAAAAAAAAAACAAAAAAACAAATGAACCAGCACCTTGCCTTTGAAAAGAATCGCAACATAGTTTCTGTGTAGAGCAGAGTGTGTGTGTCTGTGTGAAGCTGGGGAGGGGGGGCGGTGTAAAGGCGAAAGAGTGTTTGTGTGTGTGTGTGTCGGTGTCAAAAAACTCGGCACTCGTAAACCAAGACATGCAAGTCAAAATGTATTTAAAATCTTTGCTCGTCTTGCGGAACACTCATAAACCGAGTTACTCGCAATCCGAGATTCCACTGTATATATATATTTGCTTATATGAATCCATATGTGGATAAACATTTATATTTTTGTTGAAATCAGTTATATGAGGATTTATCTTTTTGTTTTAGTGGTTATTTGACCAGATTGTGTTTTTGTGTTAGAGTAAATCAAAAAACAAGGTAAAAAGCCATTTTCTGCATGACCGGAGTGGTGCAGGCGCGTGAGAGACTCGACACACGACTCATATATATGTTTGTTACAGCAATTAAGTATCGGACAAACAGTTCCGTGTTCAGCCCCATCTGTCACACAACGCAGAGAGGGAGAGAGAACAGAACGGCGCAACGCACACGGGAGAGGAGTAGGTTGGAGACAGGGGCTACACTTGCTTTACTGTGGGGCGCATTCCAAGATACTTTATAGTGTTCGCTCTACTGAGGGGTGCATTACAGGACACTTTACAAACGTAATTAAATTTGTATGCCGAGGTAACACTAACAAACACTAATAAAATGCAATTTATGGAAAACATACATTTTAAATAAACAAAAATTTTAATTTGAAATAAACATAAAATTGCCAATAACATGCTTCTGATTTCCTTTTCTGTTTTCTGATAACATTATTCAGTCATTTTTGCCGCCATCTAGTCAACGCGTGACCTCAAGCTAACGAATTAAGAGTCCTTAAAATTCTATTCAAAGGATACCTAATAATAACTTAAAACATTAAATAGTTTTAATGCTTTAAAAATGCAAAACCCATTTCTTAAATTAGATATTTTACTCAAGCTTTTTTAATCGATTAACGTGAATTTTGTTGATTTAAAAAATATATATTGTTATTATTTATTTCCTAACAAAACGGTAGCCTAAAACAGCGACAAGAAAGGGAGCAACTTTTATTTTGACTTCCGGGCTATAAAAAGACCGTTTTCGAGTTCTCCGCCATTTTGCACAACGGCAGGAGAAGGACGTGGTCTGTAACAGTATGCTCGTAAAGCATGGGTCTTTATTGTTAATGTTACTTTGTTAATCGCTTACTGGTTATGTTCATTTAATTTCTTTATTAGTTCCACAGCCCTGTTTCGCGCGTGCAGAATTGGACATAATATCCACCGATTCCGGGTGCCTCGGATCTGGCTGTTTCACTCCGCGCTACGAGTCTGACAGCCGCTGAATCCCACGGTTTAGATAAATCAGCAAGGACACGTACAGTATTTTGAACCTTTTTGTTTCTGACCATAAAATGTAAATGACAGAGAATAAAACATGAATGCCAAATATTATTTGATTGACATATGCACATAGAAATAAGTTTTTAGACAGTAACAAATATAACGAACGAATGAATGAATAATTATAAATCTATCGGCGGCATCTGATATTTTTATTGGTTAAAAACGGACAGACTATCTGGTATAGTTCGTTTTTAAAATTGTAGATTTTTAAATCTAAAAAAAAATCCAGGTGGTAAAGCCGGTGTTCTGTCTGTTTTTCCTACTTGTCAGAAATTCCTACCGGTAGAAAAAACAGATAGAACACCGGTATAACCATCAATTCATCCTACTCATCGTTATTTCCTACCCAAGCTCTCTGCGCATGCATGCGCATTAAAAAATACGTCATGACCTGCCATCTTATGGTGCGTTCACACCGAACACGGCGAGAGCGTCAAATTTCACCGCCCAGTCGCCGCTGTTTGCCGCTCTGACGTAGATAGAATTTTCTAGTATTTTAAGGGGCCGCAAAGCAATCAAGCTTGTTGATCTTGTGGAGAAAACAAGAAATTGATTGATAGAAATTAACAACTTATAAGCCATTTGTATGGTGTGGCTTCTGTTCATTATGAATTGCTAGTCTAATTTATATATATATTTATTATATTTCTCATTATTATAACATTAGAATCACTTACTAGACTTTGTCTTTAATTAAAATAACATTAATAATTAATAAATAATATAATTTAAAAAAAGTGTTTTTAATTGACATTACATTTGATTCACATGTCTATATTTAACAGTCGACCTGTGAATTGAAGGGTAGTAGTGATTTTTTTTTATCGTTTAATTATAAATTTTTTATAATTACAATTAAGATAAAGCACAAAATGTCCGAAAATACACACTGACAATAATATTCTTATACACTTGGTAACTTATTAGTTGACAATAACTGTTATAAGTATGCTTGTCATAATCCAAAATAGTAATGCTAGTTTTCCCGACTTTTTATACACATGTTCATGTTGCTGCGTGACACGCTGGAGGACCATTTAATTAACTAGCTAGTAATCTCTTTCCAAAGTAGTGTCATTACTTCGTTATACAGTCATTATGCACATGTTTTACTAGCAAACCAGTTTTAGGCAGGACCTCTGGTTAAGGTCACTGAGCAGAAAATATATTTTTTACCTACTTGTTGTCATGCAAATTCTAAGCCTTTATAGCTGTGAATCTTTGTCTCAAAATAGTTAGGCTACATCAAAATGCAATCAGTTTTTTTTATTATTATTATTATTATTCATTTCATTATTCAAGTAGGATTGTGTAATGTTATTGACACTATTAAAATATGAAACCTGTTTGTTTATATTGGCAGGATTTTTTGATATTTAGGAGTAACATGCAACCTAGTTTAGTTAAAGCAGAGGCTGATGTTTAATATTTATTCTAATATATTTAATATATTCTTTGTCCACATGAAAACGCCCTGTTAAGCACTGTTAGGAGTCTCCTTAATCAACAGGGGGCCAATCAGAAGCCTAGGCGAAACGTCATTACCTGTTTCCTAAGTTATTTACAGTTTCTTATTTGTATTCATAATATGTATGACAAATTAGTGGGATTGCTACTATTTGTATTTTATTTTATTTTATTAATATTTTTAATATTGCATCTGTATGTTTCCAGCTATGGAGAAAAACTGGAAGAAGGAGTACAATTATCTGCCTTCAAAGAGGCAAAACCTGCTGAGATTTGCCTCCAAATTCAAAATATGGGGTTGGTGCAGTAATGTAATGATAAATAACCTAGTATAATAACATAATTCTTAAAGCCTTTAAATTTGCCATATAGATGGAGAACTCTGGTCTGGGAGCAGACGAATGCTTAAAACCAGGGTAGAATGTATTTGAAGAGTTACATTCTTCTCCAATTGGAGGGCACACTGGTATAATTAAAACCAGAAATGCCATATCTTCAAGATTGTACTGGTTTGGCATGACAGTCGACATTGAAAACTGGCCTGATGTGATACAAATGCCAGAGCCATTTTTTATCCCAGTTTGTCATAATACCCTTCTACACCAACATGTAACAAATATGGTGTTAATAAAATCAGATTATAGAGCCCTGTGTCCAATCACATAATGTTATAAAAGTGAAATAGCTGTGGTTTGTCATTGTGATACGAATTCTGCCTGTTTTTACCAGGTCCCTCCACTATAGGCGCTGAACGAATACTCAGAATCCTTCGAATCCTTGAACTAATGAAAAGACGCCGAGGCTCCCGGATACGTCAGTTGCACTCCACGCTGTGAGTCCCCTGGTTTAGATGAATCAGTAGCTGCTATTTCGAGTCTCACATTTCTGACCGTGCAGGAAGTTTTCTAAACTCAGTCAGCCACTTGTTCCTAAGTTACTAGCTAACAACTGAATTGTATAATTATCAGTTTGTATTTGTATCTTGTTAGCAGCAAGATAACTTGGGACTCAACTGATCCGAGTCCACACGTATCCGGGTATTTTTAAAAATGGAGATTTTTCTTTTTTGTTTTTAAAAATAATTCTGTCCACACAAGCTATATTTAAAAAAAATCTTTATCCACATGAAAATGCAAAACACCCTGTTAAGCGCTGTTAGGAGCCTCCTTAATCAACAGGGGGCCAATCAGAAGCCTAGACAAAAACGTCATTACCTGTTGCGCTTTGTAGAAATCCGATCGGGTCTCGTCCCAAACCGCCGTCGCTCTCTGTGGGGTCTGTTATTTTTGTACAGTATGGAGCAGCAGTGAGCTTAGTAGTACATTCAGGCACTTCTGTTTGTTAACGTAATGTTTGAGTAACTGCAACTGTATGTGCACGCATGTAAAAAGTCCAGTACTCAACGTTAACACAGTCACTAGTTTACTGTACGTACGTCTGCTCTTGCACAAAATATCCTCATAAACAA
Organism: Clarias macrocephalus; assembly: GCA_011419295.1. NCBI lineage: Eukaryota > Metazoa > Chordata > Actinopteri > Siluriformes > Clariidae > Clarias > Clarias macrocephalus. The sequence continues at coordinate 12,870 of JAAGKR010013255.1, forward strand.
AGCTGACATCAAATCAAGCAGACTAGCACACAATTACATCATCGGCACAAGGTGATGTTACAACAAGCCAAAATCTGTTTCCCCTGTCCACACAACAGCACTGAAAACGGAGTTTTGGAAAATCTTCACTTTGCCCGAAGTTTCCAAAAGCTCTGTTTTCAACGACCAAAACTGCGTTTGCATGTGGACGAAAGGCGAAAAATCTCAGTTTTTTAAAATACCTGGCTACGTGTGGACATGGCCTGAATGAAGAAAAGGATTCGTGAGTCATATAAAGGTTCGGGTTATTTAACCCTGATGAATCCAGATTTGCTTATCTCTAGTTTTTATATATTAGAACGGATTCTGGGAAAAGTGTGACGTGTTAAAAATACTAACTGTACAGTCGTGGCCAAAAGTTTTGAGAATTACATAAATATTGGAAATTGGAAAAGTTGCTGATTAAGTTTTTATAATAGCAATTTGCATATACTCCAGAATGTTATGAAGAGAGATCAGATGAATTGCATCGTCCTTCTTTGCCATGAAAATTAACTTAATCCCGAAAAAAAAACTTTCCACTGCATTTCATTGCTGTTATTAAAGGACCTGCTGAGATCACTTCAGTAATCGTCTTGTTAACTCGGGTGAGAATGTTGAGGAGTACAAGGCTGGAGATCATTATGTCAGGCTGATTGGGTTAGAATGGCAGACTTGACATGTTAAAAGGAGGGTGATGCTTGAAATCATTGTTCTTTCATTATTAACTATGGTGACCTGCAACGAAACGCGTGCAGCCATCATTGCATTGCATAAAAATGGCTTCACAGGCGAGGATATTGTGGCTACTAAGATTGTACCTAAATCAACAATTTATAGGATCATCAAGAACTTCAAGGAAAGAGGTTCAATTCTTGTTATGAAGGCTTCAGGCCGTCCAAGAAAGTCCAGCAAGCGCCAGGATCGTCTCCTAAAGAGGATTCAGCTGCGGGATCGGAGTGCCACCAGTGCAGAGCTGCTCAGGAACGGCAGCAGGCAGGTGTGAGAGCATCTGCACACACAGTGAGGCCAAGACTTTTGGAAGATGGCCTGGTGTCAAGAAGAGCAGCAAAGAAGCCACTTCTCTCCAAAAAAAACATCAGGGACAGATTGATCTTCTGCAAAAAGTCTGGCGAATGGACTGCTGAGGACTGGGGCAAAGTCATATTCTCGGATGAAGCCTCTTTCTGATTGTTTGGGGCATCTGGAAAAGGCTTGTTCGGAGAAGAAAAGGTGACGCTACCATCAGTCCTGTGTCATGCCAACAGTAAAGCATCCTGAGACCGTTCATGTGTGGGGTTGCTTCTCAAAAAAAGAATGGTACCAAAACACCCCCCAACAGCAACTTCTTCCAACAGTCCAACAACAGTTTGGTGAAGAACAAGGCATTTTCCAGCACGATGGAGCACCGTGCCATAAGGCAAAAGTGAGAACTAAGTGGCTCAGGGACCAAAACGTTGAAATTTTGGGTCCATGGCCTGGAAACTCCCCAGATCTTAATCCCATTGAGAACTT
>JAAGKR010013256.1:0-14401 GCA_011419295.1 Clarias macrocephalus
TGCAGCACATGCTGCCAAAATAAGCCAATGCTGGCCGTGATAGAAAGACACCAGAACACCCAGTGAACCACAGCCTGCCACACCTAGGTCCCATCAGGCAACGAGCCCCAGGCTGCTGACTCAGCCTCCAAACTCCCCAGATCCCAATCTGATCAAGCACCCATGGGACATGGTATTCAGACAAATCAGATCGTACATATTCTTTTCTATTCTGGCACCTAGGTGGTGGAATAAGTCCATAGCTGTCTTCAAACAACATTTTAAGATCTAATTTTTCTTTAAGTATCTGGAAAAAAGACTGATGGTGCTCCTTGTTGTTAATCTAGTGAACCGGTATAAGGATGTATCTACAGATAGAGACTTATATCAACTTCTGTAAGTCATTGTGGATGAGGGTGTCTGCCGAATGTCTTAAATGTAAATGTATGTGGTATTGTTATGCTGTGTTGTTAATTTATGTCGTTGCATGTATGTAGCATCTTGGTCCTGAAAGGAACGTTGTTTCGTTTCACTGTGTACTGTACTGTATATGGTTGAAATGACAATAAAAGCCTACTTGACTTGACATGACTCAAAAGAGATGCACTCCAGTGAATTGTCCATGAGCTTGTGCACTGTAATCAAATCTTAAGGTTGACAAACAAACTATGAGATTGTCCAAATTTTTTTTTGGCTGACATAGAAAGAAGGAGAATGAATTTTTAAAAAATTGCAGTTTTGAGAGTGGGAAAAAAACAGATTTTATGTCATAATTGTTATGGTATTATCAGTGTGATTATTTTTTTTTTTTGTGATTTTGGAAAATGCTATAAATAAATCTTATCACATTTTGTGACAATAGATATATCAGTCTGCAGTTGAGTAAGCATGTTAAGTCAATGATTGATAATATATCAATAATCAATAATATATCAATATTAAAAGTAGATGCATGTATGTGTCCATTTGTATAACAACTGACTGTCAGTAGTCCCATAAGTGTATAAGATTCTTACTCACTCATTCTCTATACCACTTATCCTATTCTTTCTCATGGGACTCAGTGCACAAGGCCAGTCCACCTTAAGGCACAAGCACACACACACACTAAAGGCAATTTGCAAATGCAAGTTAGCCTAACCTGCATGTCTTTTAAAGGGAAACCAGAATACCCAGAAGAAACTGGCCAAGCATGTGGAGAACATGCAAAACCAATGCACAAAGGAAGCCGGACTTGAACACTCAACCCTGGCTGTACCAGGCAACAGTACTAACCACTACACCTTAGTTATTAACATAATTCAGGAATCCTAACAGAAAATGGAAAGGAGTGAATGTAAGCAGACATAGCAAATTCAACAGCTTCCTACAGCAGCACCCGTATCTCACCTCCTTTTTACACTGAGGTTGTGCGTCTCTAGAGTGTTGTAGCACTCCCTTTCTCTGCTTAATTTTTATTAAATAATATTATAGTACCATGCAGCATGGCTCTCAAATGCAGTTGGAAGTGAAACATGAGGTTACACTACAGTAGCCCACAAAGCATAGTTAAGTATATAATATAGTGTTTGCACAACATTCAAATTGTATAATGTTCTATTTCACAGAATTTATCCTGGACGTTAAGTGATTTATACCTGTAGTTTATTACTGCTGTCGCAACTCAAATGGCAATAAGAGAATGCAAACATCCTTTCTTGGCCCCAACGTTTTCTAAAAATTCACAAAGTGGATTTAGTTCACTCGTGGCAGCTGCTATTTTGCTTAGTTGTAGTTTCATCCCACTGATAATGAATCAACTACTGTTGTGTTGTGCTGTGTAATTCCATTCTATGGTATGATTTGCCTAAAACATGGACTTTCAAAGCTACTGAAAAAGACTATGTAGCAGTTTTTACATTACAAGTTTTGTTATAGATAACCTTGTGTGCCAGAGGAAAATAATTTCCAGAATTGGTAAAAGGTCAGAAAAATTTGGTGTTGTTCTGTCAATCTGTGAAGCCTGGAGAAAATGCATGGTGATGCTCAGGTAGGTGCCCGAGCACAGACTCCTGCCATAACTCTAAATAATTCTCATGAGGAGAAGATGATGCTCATAGAGATGTCTAGCCTGTTTGTAGGTCATAGTGATGCACTGCTTAGACAAGTAAGCCTCATGTTTTTTCTCCACACTGCTTCCCAGCCTGTAAGGGAAGCATTCGAGGTGATTATCTAACTCCAATGGGCCACCACTCCCAAAAGGCCCCCTTTTGTTCGGAATGCCCTGCATCTCCATCAAGCTACTGGGGCTCCACACCTGACACCCTTAGCATATGAAAAAGGAGTGTTTCTAAACTTTAACTGCTTCAAATGACGAAATAGACAAAAAAATAAACATGCTGGGATCAGTTGAAATAATTTGATCTGCTATTGTGCTACAACAACCATTTGCTTTTTACAGATAAGGAGATGGTGAGATTATTGTGATTAAAATTATTATATACAGTACAGACCAAAAGTTTGGACACACCTTCTCATTCAAAGAGATTTCTTTATTATGTTCTTTATTGTGTTCTTTAGCCCAAACAAGTCTCTTCTGCTTGTTGCCTGTCCTTAGCAGTGGTTTCCTAGCAGATATTCTACCATGAAGGCCTGATTCACACAGTCTCCTCTTAACAGTTGTTCTAGAGATGTGTCTGCTGCTAGAACTCTGTGTGGCATTGACCTGCTCTCTGATCTGAGCTGCTGTTAACCTGCGATTTCTGAGGCTGGTGACTCGGGTGAACTTATCCTCCGCAGCAGAGGTGACTCTTGGTCTTCCTTTCCTGGGGCGGTCCGCATGTGAGCCAGTTTCTTTGTAGCGCTTGATGGTTTTTGTGACTGCACTTGGGGACACTTTCAAAGTTTTCCCAATTTTTCGGACTGACTGAGCTTTAGTTCTTAAAGTAACGATAGCTGCTTTTTTCTTTCCATAATACAAATTCAAACTCTTTGAATGAGAAGGTGTGTCCAAACTTTTGGTCTGTACTGTATGTTGCATGCCATATTTTAAGCATTATATGTCACTGTAAAGCTTCAGTCAGGGCTGATAAAATAAATATGCATTTAATTATATGCTAGTTTGGATGCACACTACATATAAGTTTAACAACAGCATACCATTCATACACTCACACACTCACCCTCATACGTGTGGGCAATTCATCTCGGCCAACTGGTGTTTTAAATGTCGGGGAAACAGGAGAACCCAGAGGACTCTCACACTGACATGGGAAAAACATGCACAGAACCTCCACACAGAAAGTGACTTAGGATCGAACCAGGGATTTTTTTTTTTAGATGAAAACGCTACCCATTGCTCCACGTCTCTTCCTGTTATAACAATTACGATTTATTATGTTTAAGATAGGTGACACGGTGGCTTAACAGTCAGCACTGTCTCCTCGCTCCTTCGGGATTGCAGCTTCTAATCTCTCTCTGGTGGGTTTCCTCCCAAACTGTCCATAGTATGTAAATGTGTATGGTTGTGCCAGGCCTTTTGCCCTGAGTTTCCTGGGACAGGCCCCAACCACCCTCTGACCATAAATAAGATAAATGGTTGCAGAAATTGAATGGCTATTTAAGACACTGACAGTCTATAAATAAATAAATAAATAAATAAATAAATAAATAAATAAATAAATAAATACCAATCTTATCACCTAATGTGGTGTTTTGTTCTATTGTTTTAATATATGTGGCTCTTATTGTCATTTCAACAGTCACAAATGAAACAGAATGACATTGCCACAGTACCAGGGTACTACATAAGACACAAGACACAAAAGTACGTATAACTAAAATATTCAGCAACACAGGACTAGATGCAAACGTGTGAAATGGTGCAATGGCATATTCATTACCAAAAACCAGACAATAGGCAAGGCACAACACAGACCAGCACCCAGTTCCAGAGTAAATGGAATGCAAAAAGATATTGCAATTATAATAACAACAGCCAATAAGATGAAATGTACACAACACAACACGTCTTTCTCAGCAGTAATACCAGCGATGTCTACTAATAGTGTAGCATGTTATGCTGCAGTCTTTTAAAACCGTGATCCATGCACTCAATTTTAATGCTGAGCACCTGCCTCTCTAAGGGTCTTTGCCCAGCTCTGATCAGTATCAATATCACTAATGTGCAAGTAAATATAAGGGTAAGTAAGACTTGTCAGTTCTCATATATTAAGATGCCCTTGTGGGGATACCAGCCCTCCCTTGACTGTTTAAAATGTGTGCTGCCTGAACTACTTCTCATTCTGTTGTGTTTGCTTAAATTTACTTGAACACTAACTAGACATGAACTGCTGTTATTTGCAACGAGCCTTAGTGCTCTCCCTGCCTTATATACCCGCTTCAGCCGAGGCGGATTGTTGAGCCTGAGAAAACTCTAAAGTCCTGTCTTCAAGCTCATGTCTAATCAGCTGAGGTGGAAAGTAATGACCTACTGTATAATACCAGAATGCATAGTTTACTGCAACAGTAATGAAATCATCAACTTTAATTAATGTTTCATTTAGATTTAATCACCATTACAGAGGGAAAAAAATTATTACCAAAAAATTAATAATGCATTTGATGTTAAAAGCGTAAGCCAAATAAAACAACACATTGTAGCATTCTAAACAGTACAATTTTGAACCCGATCAAAATAAATCAGCCTCCTGAAGAAAAGCTACACTTCAGGTGCCAAATGCTGCGTGTCTGAGACATTGGAGACAGATGAGCATTCCTGCTCCAATTTATCAGGTATCTTCAGTTTTAAATGCTTCTGAGCCAAGGGTGTGATAATGATCTGCAAATTACCCAAGCCGAAACCCTTGGAGATAGCAGCATTTTGCGGCACAAAATCCAACATGTGGAAACGTGTAAAGTTAAGTCATTATTTACTTGAGTGTGAGCTTGACTAGCTGGGCAGATCTTTTGTTTTGTTTTTTGATTTTTTTTTTTTTTTTTTTTTTACAGTGGAAAAGCTCGGTATTAATCTCAAGACGACACTTTAAAGTTTGTTAGTGATTGATTGTTGTGTTAAATATACTTAAGTGCTGCTTTAGCCTATAGGAAACACCCTGGCTGTTATCCAAGGGGCATGTTTGCTAGCTACTTAACAATTTAGCTAGAAATATGTATTAATTAGGCTAGATACAATTGAAATCTAACTAACCTAGCAATTTATTAACAACAGGTCACAAGTTAGTTAGCTAAATAACATTATCTTTGCTATAGTACTGTTCATAATTGAGATAGCATTCACATCTGCGTGGGTCACTTGGTTAACTGTCGTATAAAATTTTTTGTTTTGACAAACTTGTTGTGGCTGTAGGCAAAAACATATTTACTCGTTAAGTCATTTTCTTTATCACTATTTTCCGTATTCTTTTATTCAAATTATTATTATTATTATTATTATTATTTGAGTGCTGAATTCCATTAATTATTATTTTTTAGCAGCCAGTGGATGAGCATATCTATCACCCAGCAAAGTTTTCACGACGCGAAATGTCTATAAGTGATGCGATTACAAAATTCATGTTCAAACAAATGTATAATGTAATAAAGCACAATGTTAACAACGTTATCTGTAACATATTGCTAGAGGTCATGTGTATTTAGCATCTTTACGTGCCCCATCAGTCTTTAACTGAGTGATTTATGAAGAGTGCTACTGTGTATGATTAGCTAATTAGCTGATTAACTAAGATATTATTCCAAGGGGTCAGGTATATGTTGCTTCTTTAAAATGTTCTAGGAACCATACGTTCTTACTTGTATCCCTAACCTACCAAAGATTATAGAGCTATAGAAACATATGGCTTTGAGAAAACAAATACACACCCATTCTGTATATTTCCATTGTAACAAACTCTTTTCCATTAACGACCTGGTGTGAGTGAATATTAAAAGCAGGACACCTCTATGGCAGAATGAGGTTTATATGTGTTTGTAGAGTGGGAATATTTGCTTAAAATTTGAGTGTTTTTGTCCACTGGTATGTCACTGAGGATGGAGTACTCTCTCCATCCCATGGCTGTTCATTTGCATTTGTGTGTACTGTACGCGGCTGAATCTGGCTGTCTCACCTTATCACACCGCCATAATTGCAGCAGAGCTGTGTTTTAGGATACTCCTTTGCAGTGTGACCCCATATTTCTTGCTTTAACTGTATCTTTGTCCTGGTGGATAAGGTCACCCTGCTACATTAGGCACTGTTCAAGTAGAGCAGTGTCTCTAATGTGTTTATATGTTCCCTCCTAATCCACCTGATTCAACACATCCGGTATTTATTGTGCCCTTTACTGAATGTTTGGGCAAGGAAAACATAAAAACATTCAGCTCGTGGTATCTCTAGAAACACTAGACACCAGACATATCCAGGGAAAAACCCGTCAGGAGGTTTTATCAAGGCCACTTGGATTAATTGTAGGTTACCTCAGGACTGTTGCGCTATAGTACAAACTGGGCCAAATGGAAAAGGAGTAAAAAAAAAAATTTTTTTTTAAAGATATATTTTCCCAAAGGACAGAACTGTAGTGCTGCAGACATAAACGTATTCTGCATATCTGGGTTAAAATAATCATAATTTAATATCTTTTCCCAAGACCAAAACAATGTTTTTGTTTGTTTGTGCAGTTTGGAAGTGAACCAGCCCACATGCAAACATGGCAAAAGTGTAAATTTTACTTACTAGGCAAATGGCTTAATAGGTTAAAAAGTGTTTTAATGTAGCCTTAAAGTGACAACGGTGATCTTTAAGGTCTAATTACAGTAAGTAATGCATTTTTATAACAGGTCCCCCTCCCCCCCTCCCCCCCACCCCAGGTTTTGACCCTGTCTCCATCCATATCTTTTTATTGGTTAATTACCCTAATGGGTTCTGCTGTGATGAGTTTCTACCTTTTGTCTCACTGTATAGTCTTGCCTACTGTAATTGTAATTTTCGGAGCATCCTGTTTTTTCGCTTCTAAATTGTATTTTTGGTACTAAATTGTACCTGTGTTATTGTTGGCTTTATGAATCTCTCTTCATTAGTGTTGCATATGTGTATTAATCTCTGTAATTTCTATTTGTGGATTGCTCATAATAAGGCATATGGTGATTTGGCACACTTTGCATCATCCATCATTAGTCTACACATTAAAGTTTCCCAGTTAAATTATGAATTAAACGTAAACAAAAACATTGGAACACCTGCATTATTGCACCATGACCCCGACGTCAAATACTTCATCTCAGTTTGTTTGTTTAGATGGATCGGATAATGAAAGCTGTCTTGCTTTGACCTCTACTTAGCACCTATTACCACTCAGGTATTTTTGGTATGGCAGCTAACCCCGGTCCTTTTTAGCATTTTCACTGCTTACTTACAGCTGACCGGCTAATTATGAAGTTAATGTTGCATTTGGGGAATCCCTAAATTATGCAGAGCTGCGCTGCTGTTCTTTCAGAATGTGATATTTTAGATGGAGAACAGGAGGATGGGTTTAAAGGAGAGGAGGAGGAGGAGGAGGAGGAGGAGGAGGAGGAGGAGGGCAGATGCAAGGCTAACATAATGAGCCTTTGCAAATAAACAAGCTGGTGATTGATGTGACAGGAGGCTCGTGGAGGTATGGCCAGACTGTGATTACAGAAGGGCACGGAGCAAAGAGACTCCTGACAGAATGAACCTGAACCACCTGAATGAGCTGGAGACGTACAAGCTCAGCGCACGGACTCGCTGTGATTTGACAGAATGGCTGTTTAAGATGACGGCTTTATTCAGTAAAACCCAGAGATGTGTCATGTAATCCGTATTTCTTAAATTCATTTCTCAAGTGCCTCGATGCCTACTTTTCTGGCCCGCTTCATTCCTGCAGTCATAGCAGAGATTAAAGGCATACTGAGTAATTGTGGCAGAAGTAGACTAAAGTAAACCACCGCACACGCCGTCTTCAAACATACTGTATATGGCCCCTCCCGGCAGTGTTCCCTACAGCACATACACATGTGTGTATGTGCAAACTGATTGGCAGGCAATTAGAGATGCCTCCTTGTCTCGATTGGTTGGAAAACAAATGATGGTGGTCCACATCATTTGTTTTCTCTCACATTTACAGAGTCTGGGCCCGAGTGGGTGAGTTATTTTTCTTGATGAGATCCGTGAGGCAGTCTGTAAAAACCTGTTGGTTTTTAAAGCAACATGAATTCTGAAAAACAGACAAAAATAACCCCCCATCAAAAAATGCTTTTTGCTTGACTTAGGAATACAAACATAGTTTGCCAAATCACTGTGGAAATATTTTCATTTAGTGTTAATTCTAAACTTGTCTTCATTTCCTTCCTGCAAAGTTTACTTCAATTAAGAAGAAGATTTAAAAAGTTTTCATTCTGATGAAAAGATGGTTAAAACTTTGTTAGTTAAGCTTGATTTCTCCGATCAAGTTATGTATCATAGCAAAATCAGGACATTAGCCTAATCAATACAGTGTGATGTCAGTGATGAACAGAATCTCCAAAACAGAGATAAGCTGATGAGTAAAGTCAACACTTTATCATTCTGAAATAGCCCAATGAACCAATTCTAACGATATGAAAATTAAGACAACAGTGGTTTTTAGAACTGTATGTATTAGAAAATGTAGTGTTTAATCATATGAAGGGATTTCCCAAGTTCCCACACATATTTTATTGACAGCTGCTGGAGGAGGACCTGTCAAATATTACAAATAGTGTTCCTTCCTCGCCCCTTCTCTCTCTCTCTCTCTCTCTCTCTCTCTCTCTCTCCTGCATCTTTTCAACTCTCAGCTCATCGGTGCTGCTTGTCCTCTGTTCTTATACCTTTTATGTTGTTGAAACTAATTAATATCTTGTCATATTATGCTATGTTGGATACTTTCAAATTTTTTTAATTAAAAAAAGCAACCATAGCTGATTCTTATCAGACATAAAAAACTGCTACTTTCAGATACAAATTTTCAGATCATTTGTATTTTGTTCGATATTCCTTGCATATTGTACATAGCATATATTGTTTACTTGTTTTGTATATTTTAAAGCTTGGCTTATTATTAATAATATTCCCTAATTTGCACATCTTACCAAAAACTAGGTGGTGTGTGTGTGTGTGTGTGTGTGTGTGTGTGTGTGTGTGTGTGTGTGTGTGTGTGTGTGTGTGTGTGTGTGTGTGTGTGTGTGTGTGTGTGTGTGTGTGTGTGTGTGTGCGTGTGTGCGTGTGTGTGTGTGAGTGAGTGTGTGTGTCCGCATGCACAAACTAATGAGCAGAACAGTGCTCCTAACATTCACTGACACTGTGCACCATGGGAACGTGTTAATGATTGAGTCAAAATATTCAGCTTCAAATTAACACTAAGGAGAAAATCAGATTTTCTGTGCTCATTAAAAACAGTGATGAGCTGGTATACAAAAGTGCAAATGCAAATATATGTGTGTGTGTGTGTGTGTGTGTGTGTGTGTGTGTGTGTGTGTGTGTGTGTGTGTGTGTGAGTGTGTGTGTGTGTGCGCGTGTGTGTGTGTGCGCGTGCGTGTGCGTGCGTGCGTGTGTGTGTGTGTGTGTGTGTGTGTGTGTGTGTGTGTGTGTGTGTGTGTGTGTGTGTGTGTGTGTGTGTGTTTTGGAAAGTTGAAGAAAAGTACATTAGAGTAACCTCGGTAAGACTTTCTCTCATGTCGTTCTCATTCTAAGAACCTGGTTATTAGAATTTAATGGTTGGATTGCTGAATTTTTGCAAAGCATTTACATATTTTAAGTGACTGAAGAATCTAAATTGCACCAGGGGGTGGATAAGTGTGTGAATGTGTGTGCAGGCTGCTCTGTGATTGACTGACATTGTATCAAATGTGTATTCCACTGTTCTTAATTAAGTTTGACCAGAATATGTGATAAGATGAATGAATGAATGAATGAATGAATGAATGAATGAATGAATGACCCGCCCTGAGACTAAATGGGTTTTTGGCTACAAGAAGCAGACAGGGATTAATGAAGCATATCATTTACATTTATGTTTAGTTAAAAGTGTCGCATCCTCAATGTATTCCCACCCAATTACACACTCATAGCTTTCCTAATATAGGCTTGGGGTCCAGCATGACCCTGACCAGGATAAAGCAGCTACTGATGAGGAATGGAGGGATAGTTGTGTCAGCAGTGTCCTTTTTATTGTGAAAGTTATTCTTTTGTATTATAATATGGATGGTGGTGATATAAGTAACCTATACAGAACATATAGTGTGTGTGTGTGTGTGTGTGTGTGTGTGTGTGTGTGTGTGTGTGTGTGTGTGTGTGTGTGTGTGTGTGTGTGTGTGGATTGCACCTTTATCTCTGGTCGCCACAGATAGGAAAACAGTATTGCTTGAGGTCACCTTTCTTTATCTCGAGATATAGAAAGGACATCTCAGTGTTGTATTAAAGATCACTGCCTTCTCAGTTCTTTCTCCTAAATCACCCTTAGGAGGAAAGTAGAGATTAAAGTAAGTGTATAAGAAGTTACTTAGACACGTTCCGAAAAGAGAGAATAACATCTCCATTTTATACCGATGCTGAAATATTATTCAACTCAGACTCTGGAGAGAAGAATCATAACTTCATAAGGATAAAGTTGTTTGTGAGACAGTGGAGTTTGGTTTTGGATGTAAGATTCATTTCTTCTTTTATTTCTATGAGAATGGCCACATGAGAATGGGTTTTAATATAATTTCCTTTTGACATAGGAAGCTATAAATAGATGCATTGAACATTATGATACTCTGTTGTATGGTTGCACAATATAGTATTTGTTGTTCACATATTTTTGCCTGTTCAAATGGACATTTTTAACAAATGCCATAATGTCTGAAATTAAATTCAACATAATTTATTACGGTGACACGGTGGCAAAGTGGCTGTTTTTGCCGGGTTTCCTCCAGGTACTCTGGTTTTCTCCCACCGTCTAAACACATGCAGATTACAATAAGTAGACATATTCCAAATTGCCCATAGTGTGTGAGAGTACGCTTGTGCCCTCCCCACGATTAACTGGCACCCCACCTAGGGTGTACCTCGCCTAGTGCCCCACGTACCCTCGGAGAGGCTACATAACCATATGGAGAATGAGTAAGGTGAGTGAGTGAGTAATTTATTACAATTATGTAATTTTTACTGCACTTTGTCATTTTATTATATCATTCATCATAAACCTTGTATGCTTCAGAATGTGTAAATCACTAAAACAATTCTTTTCAATCCGGATAATTTGTCTTTAGGTGTGGCAATAGCATGAAAAACAAACAAAAAAAAAACAGATAACTATTTTTTAATCATGATGTTACTATGAAATTCATTGCCTTTTTACTGTACTGCAATTACAATGTGCAAAATTAGAATCTCAGTATGATGTTTTGTCCAGACTTGTTACTTCGAATAGTCGTGTAGTTATCATATTTTGAATTTAGCCTTTACCCTTCCAGACCTGATAAAGTTGGCCATGACATGAGAGGCACTGAGAGCACGGAGCCTCTTTATCTCCGGAAATGACTAAGGGCACTACAAACGGTTCCTGTCTGCTGAGAAATCAACCGATCCACTACGGAGAACACTAGTGTCAGCTCCAATACACTCAAACGAATATATCCCCCAACCCCACCCTTACACACACAAACACACGATGCATTAGTTTACTGACACACGCACACATTTCCATACACGTCAAGGGGGGGGTTAAGTGATTACAGTGAGCTTTTTCACAGATGAAATGTGTGATATACGATTTTGGCGTTAATTCCCGTCTCTGGCTGATATGCAGCTGTAGAAGTTCTCAGTTCTGTCTGCTGCAGTACGTCATTAAGGTCTGTCATGGTTTTGCTGTTTTTACATTATTAAAACAACGAATTATGGTCACTTTGTTTATGGCACAATATTAAAATAAATATTTACAGCAGGGAAATCTTAGTTAAATTAACACTGCAGGTTCCATATTTATAATTTATCACTTCATGAAGTAGTTGTAGTTCTTAATAAAATTTTAAATTAGTGTCCTTCCTCTCCTTGTCCTCAGGTATTAATGTTCTTACCAGAGGTGTGTGTCTTCTGTCTCAGTATTACTGTCTCCACGCTGTGATCTATAGGGAGACAGTAGGATGAGAACGCCTTGTCTTCCCGCACTGGTGTTGCATTTCACACAGCTGTCTGAAATAACCCCTGTTACTTATAATAACTGTAACAATAACACACTGAATCACATTAGGATGGCAATATCAAGAAAACAATACCCAAGTAGCAGAGCTCACTAGACATCCACCAACACAGTGGAGCCACATGGACATTATTGGTGATTAGAATAAATAAAAGACTGGGCACTATGGAACTCACTCTACACAACTACATTGAAAGAAACTACATCAGAAGACAAATATTACACACACACACACACACACACACCAGAAAATTAATTACCAGTTTGTTAGTTAATATATCACGACTATACTGAATAAACTGCCAACTCAGTGTACTGTCCACTTATTCCAAACAGTTTTATAGACATGCAGAGAGGTAAGATGAGGCGAAACCTGTATCCCCGAGTGAACTGATTTGGCCGCTGCAGGAGGGCAGAGTCGCTCCGTTCCTGGCACCGAGATGCGGCCGAGTGTTTGCTGTGCCATCTGCTAAGTGTTGGTCTAACGAGAATACCTGAGGGAGCATGTGTGTGCAGCACCAGACATTGTCACACTGGCCAAACATCTGCCCAGTCGTGCTCCAAGCCAGCACACAGTCGTTCAGCTAAAGAGCCTTAAACACACATACACACTCCATACACGCAGACGCTCTCTAAACAACATTCATCACCGATCCCAGGGACTGTGATACTGAATAAAACATGAGCATGTGTACAGTCTCAGGGAAAAAACGCGGACTAAACAGAACATTTCTTCAGTGATTGGATGGCAACCTTAAAAGTAAACCTTTTAAAATATCATCAGCGTATATCTTTACCAAATATAATACTTTCAAGGAACAGGTACTGTACATGTTAAAGATACTCAAGACGATTAGAACAATTTCTATATATTTCTGAGAAGAAATGTAGATACATGCACCAAGCATGATACATATATACAAGTGATATTAAGAAATTACGTTTCAGTGATTCATTCAAACTAGATCTGTGTTATATTTTTGAGGTAACTTTCCTTTACCGCTGAATCCTTTAAAATTCTAGTCAATTTTTCTTACGTATTATCCCTCATTAGTTATTAGAGCCTAAAAGTATAACAGCTATTCTTCTAATACTGCACAACTGTTCATACAGACTTCAACTACTCTTTGGCTAGTAAGCAAGTTAGTGGCTTGCAAATTGTTCTCATGCATTAGCTAGAAAAACCTGTAGGTATTATTTTAACCTGGTCAATATCAACACAGTTTATGAACTCTAATTATTAGCTATAAAACAAGCAATTTGTTAGCATTTGTTGGAGCAACAATTTGCTTCAGCATGTTTGTTGAAACTTTCATGGAGCTCTGGCTGAACAAAATTATGGGACTGTGTACACTAAATGCATTAGTCTAAGCAACATTCTAATTAATAAGACAACATTTATCATAGGGGTGTGGAAACGTTGCCCATTGCCTGCTTTTAAAAATGTTTTTGCTAAATTGCTGAACTTTGTGTAATAATCTGATACATGCTGTACAATGGTATTTTTTTTTGCATTGATTGAAGTTATTAATTCTATAGGTAATAAATATGGTTAATAAAATATTTTAAAATGTACTAATAAGTAATTCAGTCTTTATATGTCATACAATTGCAGTAAATCTATCTTGGCCAATCTAGCCAATCTAAGTGAGACTATTCATTTAAAAATATATATCTATAATGCAGCAATAATGTGTTTTGGTAGCAGACTTGTGAAGAGAAGATTAAAATCTATACAGCAACACAAGGTTTACAATTGGTTTACACATGGATGTGCAGTTATAGTACATAAATAGTACATATCATCAATGTGAAATGTATGGTGCCTGTGCTCGCTGTAGGCTGACAGGAGTGGAACTTGAAGGGGTCTTCTGCTCTTATGGCCCATCTGTTCAAAGGTTTGGCATGTTATGCATATTGAGATTCTTTTCTTCCCTTCACAGTTGTAAAGGGTAGTTATTCAAGCTATTGTTATTGTAGTTATGGTAGTTATTCAAGTTACACCCCTATTACCCCCCCCCCCCACGCCCCCCATTCTGACACGCACTGGTTGTTTTTATAGTTTTTTTTTTCTTCACCTTTTTCGTGGACTGGTTTTTATGATGTGTGAGAATATATATTTGAGGCAATAAACCATAAGAAGATATAATCTATGCTACAGACATCTTTTAGTTATTTGGCTGAGTCAAGACTATCTGTCTGTGTGTGTGTTTGTGTGTGTGTGTGTGTGTGTG
>JAAGKR010013257.1:0-14399 GCA_011419295.1 Clarias macrocephalus
ATGAAGAACTGGCCGAGGTCAGCAGTCGTGAGTCGAGGAAAGTCCGTAATCAAAACTCGTGGTCGAGAAACAAATCCGAATGTCGGCAACGGTAAATCCGGGAAGTCAGGAAATCCGTAACGTGAGGCAGAGTCGTGGTCGTGGAAACAAAACGTGGTCGAGATCCGAAAGGTCAAGGCAGAACGAAACGCTGGAATACTGGGCATGGATAGCACACAATAATCTGGCAGAGAGCTGTTGTCTGGAGCGGTGTTAAATAGAGAGCTGTGATGATCTGGGATTTAGAACAGGTGTGTTTGGAGAGATGAATGAGGCAGTGAAAAGCAAGGAGTGGGATGGAACATGGAGCAGGAGTGTGCAGGTGTTCATGACCTTACTTGAGATGTGGGCATGACCTGGCGTGCCGTGACAGCCCTAACACCTCTCAGCCGGATATTGTGAAACTTGGGGCTCAAATACACCCTGAGGAGGAAACCCAGGAAGACCTCAAAGTGTATATGTCAAACTACAATTGCTACAAAGTCAACTCCAGTTCTTTAAAAGTTTTATTAATGCAGTTTGTATGAAATTTGGGTTCAACAAGTGCAGAGTGCTTGATAAAATTGGTAACCTGCAACTGGAGACACTGTTATTCAAAAAATATTTTATGGTGAGAAAATTGGCATAAATCCAGAGTAAATACGTTCTGCAAGTAACTGCTCAGCTCTAGAAATATGATTAGGCCATCAACTTCAGCATAATTAAGTGGTCTGATACAGCAGACCAAGCTTTCAACAGGAAGCTACATACTGTCACAAGACATTGTATACATTACCCAAAGAGCTCTGATGTTTGCATCTCACCAGGAACCTGTTGCACCAGACCATCTGCAAAACTGACAAGAATCATAGCCCTCTAAACCCAGAACAAGATGGATACCAACTACAGGACACCACCCCTTAACAATGTTGAACTCATTGCTTATCTCAAAGCAAATTGATGGGAAATGCTTTACTATTTGGCTTAGAACATCTGAAATATATGGCAAAACTGTGGGATTTCGTTTCACAATTCAGGACCAATTTGTCAACATGAAGGCATCCAGAAAATTTATCTTGGGCTGGGGCATAGACTAATTGCAACTGTGCAAGCAACTCAGGATCCATCTAATGTATCTGTTGCAGGTGCTCATCCCTCTCAAAGAAACAAAATATATGTAGTGGCATAACAACAGTGCCAAAGTTGTGCATTAGTTTAAAGCCATATTATAAGTGTAAGCCTGTTCAAGTTCCCAGCAATAGTAAGGTGAGGCTACTGCGGGACCCTCAAGTAAATAGGCCAAAATGTGTGCCTGATCAACTAGCAAGCTAAATAAGCTATGATTATTAAAATCTCTGCCCCATCAGAAAATAAATTAGTTGCCAAAGTTGCCAAGAAAAAGAGAAAATATCAACCTCTGGCAGCAGAAATGAAAGACATCTACCTGCTGTAGCAAGCTGAGATTATTCCTATTGTAGTCTCAGCAAATGGATTAGTCGTCCATGAGAAGCTACATTTACAAGACTACCACTTGAGAGCAGTGAAAAAGACCTTATTAGAAACAGTAAATATCATTTGGAAATTTTTAAGGGTGGAATAATAACAGACTGCTTCCACCCATAATGCAGCCTGTGGCTGGAAGGAGCACAAGTCATCAAAATCAGCCAAATGACAATCATTACTTACAAGATATTTTGGGTTCCAAGTGGACATGAACAAAAAAAAGCCTGCACACAAAAATGCCATTAACACTCGCTCCTCTTTTTGAACTATCCAATGCAGCGTTTCAGCCTTGAGCTGTTTTTAAACTCTGGTTTATTGTTAATCACAAGCAATACAAATTAACATAAAATAATAATTAGGCCTTGGGTCTGTGTGTATGGAGTTTGCAGAGTCTCTCCATGCCTGGTGCGTATTCTCTGGGTACCCCAGTTTCCTCCCACAGTCCACATGCAGACCAGGCTACATGGCATTTGCAAATTGCCCACAGTGAGTGTGTGAGTGATTGCTCTGAGTCCCCTAGGGTAGGATTCAGGCCTCCTACAACACTGTACTGTATAAGCAGTATAGGGGATGAGCAGAGGGACTGCTTTTCAACAGGCAAGACAGGCAACGGCTTGGGGCCGTTTGTGTATCTAAAAGCCTGTATATCTTTATGTCCCTCCAGTCAGATTATGTCATTTTTTTTGTACTTATTCAGCGCTTTTTCCTCAAGGTGGGCGTGGCTATATGCATCACTCGACAAAGGTTATCAATGCAATAGTTTATCATGTACACAGCGTATGTATGCAGAAGACACAGAAACGACCGTAATGCACCTACAAGCCAACGCAACTCTTATGAAAACACAGGATAGCGCGACTCATCATGGCATACTCCAAAAAGATGGGATGTACAGTATAAAAAAAACTGAACCTTGCACATGAATGAAATAACAAAACTTTTTGTGGGTGGGTCTTAAATCAACCTACAGAATTTAATAAATCTTTTACAGTACTTAAATATCTGCCTAAAATTTGACCTGCACCATAAAAGCAATGTTATGAACAGTCATGCCCAATAGATATCAATTAGAAAATATATGAATATTTTTACTAGGATTACTTAATATTTTCACCACTTATATAACAGTGCTGAAGTGGTATAAGTGAATTTTAATACGCTGGAATCGTTTTAAATTGAAGACAAAACGTAATCTTTATTCAATCTACTTTTTCCATTTCTCATCTGTGATTCCCGCTCCGATTACCGAACATGGAGTGTACCTGGCTCATGACGAAAGTGGTACAACTTAGCATAAACAAGGTGTAAAATACTCCTATAAAAATTTGTTTAGTATTTCTTTGTATTAATAAGTTAGGCAGAGAGTACAGAAAAACAGGCAGATGTGTGCTTGGGCTTTAATCTGAAATAATAATATCACTGATTACATTAAAGCTAATCAGCTGATTTTTAGCTTTAACCTTTTAACGATTTCTATAAACTCTTTAACCGCCGACGACAAAAAGAGATCACCAAGTCCTATACATTCTCCTGTTTTTTTTTTTTGTTTTTTGTTTTTTTGTTTTTATCAGAGATATATAATTCCACTTAGGGAATATAGAATCTTTGTTTCCTTTTAGAGGTTTATATTACAAATAAGCAAATCAAGCACCACTATGCACTCTGTTTTAAGTGCAGTCACTGACCTTTTCCATGCAGAAAATCTTCAGAGTGAAAACACTTTCTGATTACACAAAAATGGGTGAACATTGATAGCCTTCCATCTGTTTAATCAATGACTGTCTGACCATGTCTAGAGAAAAGACAGATGCTGCAACAACCATTACTCATGCTCTCATTCACCAAAAAGGTTGAGTGAATTTTTCAGTTGGCTGGTCCGGTGCAAAATGTCACTGCAATTAGTGGACAGGTGGTCTGGACTAGGAGGAAATGCCAAGCTTTCAATGTGGAGGGAAATGGCAATGTGTAACCTTTCCACACGGAGGGAAATAACCAATAAACACCATCACATCACTGTTTACACAAAGCTCTTTTGGGTTGTGTCCTTTTAAAACTGGAATAGGTTCAGGGGTTTTTTTTATTTATTAATATATTCTTTTAAAGATCTCTTTCTGGAAGTGCTATGAAAATCTGGAGTGAGTAACAGATGAACAGTGATGATAGAGATGTAGGAAACAATATGCATAACTTTAGAGAGGGGGGGAGTGAACACTAAAACAAATAACAAGCAAATAAAAATAGAATTTTGAATGAAAGTTTTTAAAATTAAAGTGCCAAGTAACCAGCATAATTACAAAATATATGTCAATGCTTCCATAATATATTCCATTCATAGTGCTTTTAACAAGGGTCATTGTCACTAAACAGCTTTACAGAATAAAAATATATGGAAATGAGAATGAGGAAACATATAAATGTATAAATCAAAATTATCTGATTATCCCTAATGAGCAGGCTGATGGCAATGGCGGCATGTAGAAACTCCTAACTACTCCTGGGATGACAACAGGATCACAAGATCACTCAACTTACTGCTGACTCCCAACACTTACCTGGACTAGTCAAACCATTCCCAACAAATTCCATATTGCAACTATCACTGAATAACTACATTATAGTTTGTGCCTCTTTTTGCTGCTTGTTTTCACTTGATATTTCCGCTACACTTGATATTGCTGCTATACACTTCATAGTCAAAAGTTTGCAGATTGTCTGATTTGCACCGGTTCTCCTATGCAGCAATGTTCTGTTCTACTCGATTAATGTGGACTATCCAGTGTATTTATTGCACATTTTGTACTCATCACCTACTGTTGTACCTCTGCAATTTATGTAGTCCTGTATATAGTGCTTCTGTATTCAGGAAATGTAAAAAAAAAAAAGTTTTCAAAGCATTCCATAAACCTATCTTTGTGCCTTAAATAGTGTCTTTGCACACAAAGCGCATTCTTTGTTGAATGCACAAGTAAATGTCCAGCCATCATCAATTGAAATGGGATTCCAAATGTAAACATTAGCCATGACCCCAGTAATAGCAAGCCTAAAGAATACCTAACAGTAACCAGCTTTCTTTAGATCACTTCACACTCATTAATAACTAGTGTTGTGTACAATCAATTGTAATCTTATCAATTGCAAACAATCATTATTTACCATTACCTTCTTTACAGATTTACAGTTTTAAATGATACCTAATTACACCCATTACACACCTTACTGTACTGCTATGCATGTTGCCATGGTCCTGAAGAAACATTTCATTCAAATGTATAAAATCTATAATATGTTCAAAAATGTACTGTCTTGTCTCATGTCTTGTGTTTGAGCATGTGCTTGGCAAAAAAAATATTTCAAATATTATATCCACTAAGCTGTGTAAAAGTCTGTAAAGGTCTGAAAAAGAAAATTAGAATTAGACAGGTCCAGAGGGCCGCAGGGATCACTGGCAGTTCAGGAACGACAGAGAGACAGGGAAAGAGAAAGAGAGCTAGAGAGAGAGAGAGAGAGAGAGAGAGAGAGAGCAGAAGAGAAGGAGAGATAACAGTTACAGTAGACATTGTCACAGTCACATAATGTATAAGGTGAATGTATACAGTATTTAGTGCAGAATGCAAGCAGGGACTCTGGCTGGACTAACTATAACAGCATAACTAAAAGGGAGAGCCAGAAGGAAGCACAGACTTGAGGGCTCCCTGAGATGTAAAGCAACCAATCACTTCAATGTCAACAAACCTGAGTGAATGGGGAAGACAGCATCTAAACATACCAGTTCAGCATAATACGCCATGAGTGCCCCAAATCTGCTCCTCTACCTAAGGCAGATTTATTTACAAAAATGCTTGGCTAAATAAATAGGTTTTTAGCCAAGGTTTAAACACTGAGACTGTGTCTGAGTCCCGAACATTAATTAGAAGGCTATTCCATAACTTCTGGACTTTTTTGGGGCTCTGCCCCCTGCTGTAGTTTTCATAATATGCAGTACTGACAAGTAGCCTACATTCTTTGTTCGAAGTAGGTGCGGCGGATCGTAAGACACTAGCAGTTCACTCAGACATTTGTCTGACCATTTGGGGGTCTTGCTCAAGGGCCCAGCACTGGCAACTATTGGATGAGTTTTTTAATTAATTTATTTATTTTTTTAAATAAGGGGTGGAGACATTAATTTTTTTTTTTTAAACCAAGAGGTTGTCACGTCAAATTAAGACTTGATATTGTATCGCCCATGAGGATCCATGGTGACACAGGTGTCACAAACACTTTAAATGTAGTGGAAATTTTCTGATTTAGCTTTATCCTTGACTATGAGTCCCTAAGTGACATCTACTGAACATCCTGGTCTGTGAATCTGTGTACTCATGACATCATTTCCAAAATGGTGGTGTGTCTGTTGTCATATGACAAAACTAGCTAATGTTGAAAATCTTATTTTTTGTTAGTAAAAGTTTTTTCCTAATTCTGATGATTTCATACCATTTCATATTTTATTTGTAAACTGTTATGACTGCATATTTGAACAAATTGATTTTAAAAAATGAAGAAAATATAGTTGTGACATAATGTCACATAAGACTTTAATTCAAAAATTTCATGTGATGTCTTCCAATGTGTGTTGCATGTGGTCTGTTTGGTCTGTGATACTATACATCCCCCATAACATACCTTAAAGGAAAAATGTGTATGGACTCGTAAATTAAATGCCAAATTACTAAAATTATATTGGTTACTTGTTAATTATCAATTTCATACAGAGCTATTTTAGTAGACTTTTACACTGTCAAATCTCAGACATTTAAAATATGCTTTTTAAAATATTCCCTTCCATTATTTTTCTACAAATTGACAGGTTTCCTTTAATTAAGCAAATCATATTATACACAAAAAAAAAATCACAACATCTATTTTGATATTTTAAGGATGTTAAATCACAGTAACATATTTGCCTTATCTGAAAAATGTTAATGTACATTATTACAGTAACTGTCTGATGTTAAAGGTCTTAAAGAAAACTCCCTTAGAGCATTGCTTCACACTCACCAATTATCCTTAATGTATCCGGAATGTTATATTTTTCTTTTATCTTTTCTTTTATATATTTTTTTCATCTTTATGTTAAATCAATAACTAAAATAACTATTCTGTGGTCACTTTTAGGGCTACAATGTGTGTTTGCTTCCTGGTTTTGGTCTTTGTTTTATTGTTGTTCATCCTCTCCATTGTTAATATTGTGTGGCTCACTAGTGCCATAAAGCCACTAAAGTGTCTTTTTTTTTTTTTTGGTCTGTGTTCATTACAGACTGCCACTGTCAGTGTCGAGGTAACATTTTTTTCTTATTTGGAGTCAACCCATTCCAAACAATTTTTCTTATTTAGTTAAAGCATGATATGGAAATTGCTTTAACATTGTAAATAATGTTGGAAAAGACAAAGGCTAAATGGGTATAACTTGTATTGTATAGCCAAACATTTACGCCCAATTATATCTCTGGCAGGAAGTAATTTATGTTTTTTTAATGTATTTTCCCTTTTAGAGCTGAGAAAAAAGAAAGATTGAAAGAGACTAGGAGAATGAAACTCAAAATGCAGAAATTAGAGGATGGCTAATGAAGAGATGCCTCTGTACTTGTTTTGCTCTGCCATTCATGTAACAAACCTATCCACTGCTAGCAGTGGTCTCTTTGAGAAAGGAGAATAGGAGGCTTTGTTGAAATGGATTTCTCATGTTCCATATTCATTTAAACTGATGAACTTGAGAGCCTTCCAGCTTGCCAATGTCCTATCAAGTGCACTTAGATAGTAACTATGGGGTGGACCTGCCAACAAAGCTGAAATGAGAGAGCAAGAGAGAGAGAGAGCTCATACTCTATCATGTCAGTCAAATCAAATCTACCCTTCAGTCACAGTGGTACAACTTCTCAGTGGACTGTATGGAAAAGTGCATCATGTGTCATTCTAGTCATATAGTTCGACTTTGATGTCTATTTGTGAATCCTTATCAGCAACAGGAGACAAGAAGATGTTTACTTGCCTCCTTTTCTCACTTTCATCTGCCTGTACACTTTATTTCGCTGTCCTTTTTCTCTTTTACCACAGAAAAGAAGGTCAACATTTGAAGTAGTTCTTTGAGATGAAATAAAATGCAATAGTTGCAATGACAAAAGAGCAGAGCTGAACCAGCCCATATTATAGTCATAACAATCATCAATATTCTCTTCCACACTCAGCGAAGATGAAAAGCAAAGGTGAGTATATAAGGAAAGATAGCTAAGCAAAAAGGCTTCAGAGTGAAATTACTTCCAATCACTCAGCAGTGGCTCTAATCACTAGTTTTCTCATGTCTCTATTTCATTCTGTTCTCTTGTTCAGTATCACTTGTTCACCTTCAAATATGCATTATGATAGTCATAAGGGATAAGGCATATAATAAGGCATATAGAAATGTTCTTATTCTCATGCCAGCCTCTCTCAGTCATGCAGAGAAAACTAAAAACACACACATATAGTTTATGGCCAAAGATTAATTCACCTTCACCACCATCTGGCACTCGAAGGACCATACTTAAAGGGAACACAAATTCAGCTTTTGTGTATAAGCATTTATATTCATGAGGAGGGTAGGTTGAGTGTGGTTCCCAGTTATTATAAATGTATTCAACAGCATTCAGGATGGCAAAGTGGCAAAAAAGTATTAATTAATTATATAAATTAATTTGAAGGGGGGGGGGGGAGTATGTATTAATTAATTAAGTATGTATTAATTAATTAATTAATACCGCAAATGTTTAATTTACAAGTCACAGAAACAGAAATTAAATGCATTATAACATATCTCAGATAATGATGTAAGAATCCATTGCTAAACGATGGCAAAGTGTAGATGTGAAATAAGAGCAGTCAAACATCAAGTTTGCATCTGCGTCATGTTTTTTTGTGATCATAAACAGAAATATAAATAGGAGATTGGATGGATATGTATTAGACAAGCAGAGAATATGTAAAGTTCTAAAAGTAAATAATATTTGTCAGGGTGATGCTCTGAGCTATTGCTGATAGTTATAACTGAAACACTTTGGGACATGCTTTTGTGGGGGAAAATGTTCTCTAGGGTGATTATAATAACTCTAAGGTGCACCAATCCATATCACACCAACCTCTTGTTAATTATCATATTTATCATATTTTTCTAATAATATTCCATTGATAGGAAAATGTTTTCTGTAACATGTTTCTTTAAAATTAATAAAAGAAATCTCCAGTGTAAGAGCTTTGTAGCAGTCAACAAGAAAGTCTTCAGGACAGAACACAGAACGTCTGTAGATTCTCATCATTAGTGGCAAATTCCTGTGATGTACATACTGTACACATACTGCTGCAGGAAAACATTCAACATCACACAACACCATTGTTGACTATTTTCCTGCATCAAACATTCCTTCTCACATATGGATAATAATACAGATTTGTTTTAGATCACTTCAGTTCAATTTACACAAAGGGTGTCATCATATAACATGTAAAGTCTCATAAACAAATTTTTTACAGATTTTTCATCTGTAAGCTTTAAGGCTCCACTATATAGCTAAATGAACAAGCCCATTACATGGCTAAAAAGTATAGACAAGCCAATTATATAGTTATAAAAAAAAGTCTGGGTATGTAGAGCCAAGCTGGACAAAAGCCAAGCATTTCAAGTAGTTCATATAATAAAATGTTGTGATTAGTAAGAATAAACCACAGAATGATGACGTGGGTGGAACTTTTCTATAGTTCCTTACAAAATAATTCATACCTCTTAAACTTTTCAACATTTTGTCACATTGCAACCACAAAAATAAATGTATTTTACTGGGCTTCACAGAACAGCTATATTTATACTGAGATTAAATTACACACAGGTGAACTCTGTTTACTAATTAGATGACTTTTGAAGGCAATTGGTTGCACTCGGTTAGGGGTATCAGAGTAAAATGAGGCAGAATCTAAATGCACACTACACAGATTTTTATTTGTGAAAATGTTTGAAAACCATTAATTTTCCTTCCACTTCATAATTCGGTGCCACTTTGCGTTGGTCTACCATATAAAATTCAAATAAAAATTCATTTACATTTGTTGTAATGTGAAATATGTGGAAAAGTTCTCAATTAGAAATACTTTTACAGTACAAGACACTGTAATATGTTTTCAGCGCTAATGAAAAATAGAACATAGTGTTCAGTACCTACCAAAATTAGGCACTGTTGTGCAATCAATGGCAAATTACGAGCGAGAGTGAGCAGAGAGAGAGAAGAGAAGAGATAACAGTTAGATATCTGCACAGTCACACGTCTAAGGTATATGTATAATTATAATATAATATAATATAATATAATATAATATAATATAATATAATATAATCCTGTTCAGGGTCATTGGAAACCCAAAGCCTATCCCAGTGGACTAAGGGCACAAGGTGGCATAGACCTTGGATGGGGTGCCAGTCCATCGCAGGACATACGCACAGACACTTGTTCACACACTCTGGGCAATTTGGAAACACCAATTAGACAAATCTGCCACCCGGAGCTCCTGCTGCCATAAACTCACTAGAAAAAAACACAATCAAAGCAGGAAATTGTTATATGTTTTATTAAACGTCAACCATTATTGATACTAAAATGCATACTTAATTGACCACAAATACAACTGCACACTGATTTATCCATTTTGACAAAACTGTGGGAGATAAAGTACTAGATTTTTGAAAATCACACAAAATTCACACTTATATAATCCAAGGAATTTTGACATAATATTTTGGCATGTTTGTTTTATTTAAAACACTTGTGACTTAAGTAAAGCACAAAAATATTATCTATCCATTTGCAATCGTTCTTGCTTCATTTGAAAAATGTCTTGTTTCGCAAAACATCAAGAATGGAGTTAGCTAATTTTGCTGTCAAACTGTTCAAAAAAATTTTCGGTTTCATTACTCTGTGTAAGATTTTGAACTAATTCAGGTATCAAATAAGATTTTAACAACTTTAGTTCTAAATATAATTTTTTTCTACCTGCAGTGCAGTACTATACACACACGTTTTATACTAAAGTCAGTAGTTGTTTGTTACAGTAAAAAAAAAAATCTAAAGAATTACAGAATTTAGAAGCATACAGTACCACCCCTGATACTGAAGCTGCTGTGGATAGCTGAACAGTCATTAAGTCATTAGCTGAATGGCAACACTCAGTGAGCTAGGTGATGGTAAATGCTTTTATTCAATGCCCTCTAATAACCAATCAACATAATTGTACACCTACAATTACAATGAAAATGTCATCAGGTCAACAGCAGAATAACTTGCATGGTTTTTAGTAGTTGCTAAATACCTAAACCAAAGTTTCGTTTCATCAATAGATAAACAGTACATTGTAATCAGAGTTGAGAACTTTATTAATTAATTAATTAATTAATTTTGCATTTTGTTTTTTAAATATGCCTTGATCCAGCCCGTATGCGTTTTGACAGACTCACCATGTTTGGCGCCATTAGCAGCCACTTGACCTCAACTTGGCACAGCACCACATTATGGATGCCATTGCCAGCACTATTTAATGATTCCCATGGTCAGGTTGAACAGTTTTCACAGTCTTTAATTCCTTTTTAGGAATTGCTTAATATGCAAATCATTTCCTCCACTTTGTTAATTGCCAGATTAGCAGATTGGTGAAAGATCTAAACTAAACTGAAATTAAAGACCGTCTACAGTTGGTGAAACTTTGATGACCTTTCTTCTTTCTTAATGGCCATCTGTCTAATAAAATGTTTGCATGATCAATGAGTAATCAGACAAGAATAAGTGGGAAGGACAAAGAAAGCTGTAAAAGAGCGATAAAAGCGAAAAATCACTGCTTTCAGCATAAGGTCACTGAGGTGACAAGAAAGCACATGATAAAGAGGGAGAAGATAGAAGAGGATGAACAGAAGGCCTGTCAAGGAACATGTGCTACTGTTTGGTTAGGGACAGGTCTCTGATGTGGTCCCATCTGGCCTCTAAACATAAACAGACTTGCAACAACACATAACTCCTCCTCCCCCTCCATACACACATGCATGCACACACAGAAGCGCAAAGACGCACATGCAACAAACACACATACACAGATTTTGCAGAATACACAGTGGAATACAAAGGGACCCAGACCACAGACAGCCACTCATGCATGCATTTTGCATGCAGAAATAGATTGCAGTGGGACCAAGGCTTTTTCTTTAGGGAATAAATGTCATTCCTTTTTATTCCCAAAACAATCTTCCATTCAGCTGCAACACTTAGGCTTTCCTGACCATTAGGAACAGTCTGAATGTACCAACACACCCCCTGGCTACTTTACATAATCCCTTTATGAATAAACATTACAAAATAGGGATCTTTGCCAATCAGAATGTTCAGGCGGTGATAAATATTCATTTGCCCACATTCACATGATTTACCATTCTCTTAATTGCCCTTCTAAACAAGGCTAAACTCTAGCTAAAGAGGTTTAGATGATATTCACTGGAGGATTTGGGTAACTAATGTGCAAAATCTGTAAGAGAATGTTTTCTGGAAGCAGTTGTCAACCATCATGTTCTTAAAATACGTTCATGCTATTTGTAATGTCATTATTTTTAGGCCCATTGAGTGTAGAGAGTAAACAGTATCACTACATGTAACTGGGGGAGCAAAGCTTCCTAAAAGAAGATTATGATCATAACACATTATTGATCTCCTCAGGGAATTTTATCTTTTCCTGCCTGTATCCAACCAAATTGAGGGGAATACTCAGTTATGTACAGTACATACAGGTGTCAGAGATTAAAGTATGTTCAGCCTTCATTTGTCACATACACATTACTGCACCTGTTGTTCTGTCATGTAAAAGCACCTAATGTATTTGATGAATTCTTTATATCTATAGTTATAAGACAATTTATTATATTATCTACTATTCAAAGAAGCCATTTATTTAATATTTTGCATTTCATTTTTCTTAAATGCTGTAATAGCAATTGATAATTATATATATATATATAAATTACTTTTTTTTTTCTTGGTCATTTTGATAGTTTGGTTCACCATGTCTTCAGATGTACACAATCCCCATTGAAATCATTTTCAACTTGTTAGTCACCTGTTGGCCAACGTAATGACTGAGTAAATGAGTTAGTAATTTTGAAATTAGAAAAGCAGTAAAATAATCAGGATGTAATATAACACCAAGAAGTTCCAGTAGATTATTGGTACATATACAGTATAGGGTTAAGACAGATGAAAAAATGGCATTTAATGAAGTTAAGGCAAATAATTCCAAAATTCCAATGCTGAATTTAAACAACAGGTGATGTGCAAAAAACAATGTGAGTGCAAAGAAAATATTTTAAATCCAAAAACTAAAAAAAGAATTTGAATAAAGTTTTTTTTTTCTTTTTTAAGTTTAAATAAAGTGACCGCAATGAGGATCAGGTATGCTTAATCAGATTTCTGGTAATTGTGACCGTAAGTGTGTTGTACGTGTTGTATTCAAAGGT
Source organism: Clarias macrocephalus (assembly GCA_011419295.1). NCBI lineage: Eukaryota > Metazoa > Chordata > Actinopteri > Siluriformes > Clariidae > Clarias > Clarias macrocephalus. The sequence continues at coordinate 13,067 of JAAGKR010013257.1, forward strand.
ACAAAGCGCAGGCAATTTGAAGAGACAGTGGGGCCCTTAAATGTGCTAGGGCAATTAAAAAAGGGTGAATTCATCAAGGTTTGGGGTCCAGTATGTTAAGTTTTCAATCTCTAGTTGTTGCCCTGGTTGTAGTATTTGGCAGCCATGTTTGAAGGTCACAATGCTTGTCCTGGATTAACATTGTTCATTTAACATATTCCCAAAACAAAGGTTTAGCATTCCACATATTTTCACTCAGCACACAGACAATGTGTACACAGCCATGCCAGGTCTTCTTGACTCATGTAGCGAACTGATAACTAATGGCCATCTGTAATGATACAAACATCCCTCTAAACCCCAAACCAACATGACACAGGTTAATGCTCAAGCATATTTGTTGTCTGGGGAAATATCAGCAAGGTTGAACTATGACTCTTTTTGCAGTAAAGTTCCAGAGTCTGTCCCCACTTAACAACCTTTACAAGCTATAACAACCTCCACTCGTCTGGAAAGAGTTGTTGCAAATGTTGCTGTGGGGATTTGTGTCCATTCAGCCATAGAAATGTTAGTAAAGTCAGGAATTAATGTCAGGCAGGTGTCCAGTGGGGTTGAGGTAAGACCTTGGTGCAGGCCACTTAAAATTTTCTTTTCCAACTTTGGGAACATGTTTGGGATCCTTAATTCTAGTGAAAGAAAATCTTAAAAAATCTTAAAGCATGGAAAGACATTCTAAACAGCTGTGGTAGAAGAGTGGAGAAGGACAAAACAGTCTGCAAACATTTGTACATAAAGTGTAGAGTGTGTGATGTAGCAATTTAAAATGATTACACTTGCAATTTAATCACTTAAAAAGGAAACTGCATCAGTGTTGGGGGACGTTACTTTTAAAAGTAACTAATTACATTACAAAATTACTGTTTACAAAAAGTAATCCGTTACATTACTGCGTTACTTTCTGATAAAAGTAACTAGTTCGAGTACTTTTCCATTGCAAAAAATGAAAACTCCTTTGTGCTTCCTCATGCATGTTGTTTTAGTCAAGAGGTTTTTATAATTTATAATTATAATTATTCTACCATCATCCCTCAGTGAAGTTTGGCCCATGATCTGTTAACTACTAATACCCCTATTTCACCTACGCGGTTTCGCGCGGTGGTCGTAAGTACGGTTCTGTCTTGGCGCTGTGATTAGGTTTCAATCTTTCCGCGCATCGGTCCTCGCATAGTCAAATCGCATACTGTAGGTGAGATAGGGGTATAACAACACGAATAACAGAAGGGGGCGGGTTATCAGGGTGGGGCTTGTGATGAATTTCTCACACACACACACACACACACACAGGGCGAGGGCC
>JAAGKR010013258.1:0-14398 GCA_011419295.1 Clarias macrocephalus
TTTTTTTTTTCTTCCTTTTTTCTTTTATTCTTTACGCCAAGCCCATCATCTCCACAAACTCGCTCTCTTGCTATCTTGCAACAAAAGGCAAGCATGAGGCAACACGAGACCGGATACCATGTGGTAGTAGCGTCTCTTCTCTTGAGACGTTTCGGAAAACCGTCACAGCTGTGAGGATGCCTGCTGCGAAATAACAGAGCGAAGGAAACAAAAATAAAAACAAAATAAGCCCAATAAGAATCACTGAGGCGGAATTAGCGACGCCTTTATGGAAATGAATACAGAGAAGGAGCCCATGGTGGGTACATGCCCCGCTCAACACATTAACGCAATAGGAGATCTTTAAAAATGATGTACACAGGAAAACTATGAATATATATGATGGGGAAGAATACATGAATATTTAACAGATACGATATAAACATCAACTGGTTCGGCTCCTGTAGAGCTTCGTGAAAACTTCACTTGCATAGCTGATGAAGGGAGAGGAAAAATGAATGAAAACAATAACTGCTGTAAACCTTAACATTCTCCAGTCAGTCATTATTATGCTTCATGAAACACACAAATTATTTTTCTCAGCTACTTTGCACAAGTTCATTGATGCTTTAGATTATGTGAAAATGTGTTATTAAGTTAAATGAGTGCTTATTTTTAGATAAAGTATGATATTTGGATTTGTTTGGTAGACAAAAGCATCTAAATGGACTTAATGGACGGTTTGGGTTAAAGGTCATAACCAAGCACAAAAGAGTGATTCTATGGCAGCAATAGAATTTCATTGTACAAACAAAAAGAAAAAGATTGTTGATGGTCTTCTGGCATTATGAGTTTGATGAAATCGTGCACTTTTTTTTTTTGGTGTTGTTTAAGGCGGGTTCTCATTAATAACTACTTTAAAGATTTTTTAAAGCCATTTTATGATTTGTCAAGGGAAATTGTCATGTAATTCAATGGGTTTGTAAGAAATAACATGAATACATGCAAGAAAAAAAATTATCACTTATTATTATTATTATTATTATTATTATTATTATTATTATTATTATTATTATTATTATTATTATTTTTAAAGTTAAGCTATGCATATATGGATGTAGCTAAGTAATCAAGATGTCCCCACTCAGTTCCATTCAGATAAAAGTGTAAACTTACGGTAGCTACCTGCCCCCAAGCATGCAGGAGTCCTTCGTTCTCTATCGAACACAGAGTATAGATGTATATATTCATATGAAACTCACTTATCCTGGCTAATGCTTTTCAAGAGCACTCCGGTATGTATTTAATGTTCCACTAATACTAATCTGTAGCACTTAAACTCCCAAGAGCTGTTGGTAAGTCCAGAATTACTTTTCTTATTCTTGTAACTACAGCAGACAGCTTTTCTATTAGTTTTTTCTGTAGCTGCTGTAGTTGTGTGGTTAATCTGTTTTAGTACTACTACTCATAAGAACAATAATAAAATATTTCTTAACATTTATTTTCTTACACTGACAGACAGAGCAACAGAGAGACAACTGAATTAATGGATGGATGGATGGATAGATAGACAGATAGATAGATAGATAGATAGATAGATAGATAGATAGATAGATAGATAGATAGATAGATAGATAGATAGTGATTTGATTTATATCCATATACAGTACAGTGTATATATATATATACAATACATACTATATATGATGATATATATATCATCACTTTCATTTTTATATATCATCACAAACATTTCTCTGTTTTTGTTTAGTGATTTATTTTCTACATTCTACAACAATACTGCTGATTTCAAAACATGTGAAAATGTGAAATAACACATGGAATTAGGAAATTATGTAGCAACAACAACAATTACAACAACAACAGTCAGTTGTTACTTTAAGGCACAGAGGTCAGCCTTTCTGTAATAGCATAATAAATAGCATAATAAAATGTCTATTTGCAAAACCCATGAAGCACCATAATGAAATTGGCTCTCATGAAGACCATCTCAGGAAGGCAAGACCAAAACTTACCTCTGCTGCAGAGGAGAAGTTCATTTAGAGTCACCAGCCTAAGTAGCAGTATATCTACACACACACTACCAATCAAGGTATCCAAAATATGCAGTAATCTCCTTTCAACTGATAATGTTGAGATGTATCTGCTACTTATGCTCTGTAAAGCTTCATAATGGCTCTAATCTGTGGTGCTGTTTGTTAATTGATGATCTTTGAGGCTGGCATATATAAAGAGAGAGAAAGATAGAGACATGGGGGGGGGGGAAGATAAATAGGGTTCAGTTTGTTACTGATCATTTGTCCAGTCCGGTCTTCTTTATTAGTTTGTTCAGTCAGCTGGAGTTATCAGCTTACTTCAGTGTAAAACATAGTGTCCTGTTGCATACTCAGGACCTGAGCTTTCTAAAAGAAAGGTTGTCTCCTTTGTGCTGTCTATTGTCTCCAGTATGTTGTCTTTGTTTGATCCCATAATAATAATAATAATAATAATAATAATAATAATAATAATAATAATAATAATAATAATAAAATAATAATAATAATTACCATAATCTGAACACCAGACAATTCTGAATTATTAAAATTCATATATGTGCACGAAGTCTAACGAATTTAAGTTTAAGTAGTAGCTTTGTTAAATCCAGTAAATAACTGATTAGGGTTTAAGTACCATGGACAGCAACAAGTGCGCGCGCTTCCGTTCGTGCAGTATTTGAGTAGAAATTAAGGCACAGCTAGTAATTTTTTATATGCATATATAACAAGAAACAAATTAACCAAAAAAACAAACAATAACAAACAATATATATATATATATATATATTCAATAAACTTCAATTATTTACTTTCACATAGCTGGAAGACGAGCACGTGACAGACACATGAATAACCTCAATTGGCGTTAAAATAAAACGCTACGTTATTTCGCATGGAATAGTAGGCAGCGTACATGTGTATGTGTGTGTGTGTTTGTGTGTTTGTGTGCGCGCGCGCGCGCGGCTGTGTATGTGTGTGTCCCGCCGCTTTCCTCCCCGAGCTCCCTTTCCACAAATGTTTGGATTCTCACTCCACCCCGCGGGCCTTCGGCCGTGCTGCCTTGTCATTGGCTGATCGGGGTTTGATATGCAAATCTTTCAAGGCGAGGAGGCGTGGCCTAGTCAAGAGACTACGACCATGACGTCACGCGGCAGAGTGGCAACTGACACACGGAGAAACGAAAGAGGAGTGAAAACTGGAAACGGGGAAAAGCAAACACTAGAGAGAGAGAGAGAGAGAGAGAGAGAGAGAGAGAGAGAAGGGGGTAAAATAAGGAAATTTGGAGAAGAGGAAAAAATAAAGACAGAGAAAGAAAGGCGCGTGTAGTTGGCTTGTGACAGGGTGGAAGAGAGAGAGATAGAGGAAAAGAGAGGTGTGTATAGAGAGAGAGAGAAAGAGAGAGAGAGAGAGAGAGGAGGGGTGACGGTGACAGAGAGGGAGGGAGAAAGTGAGAGAGTTTGTGTGTGAGTGTGTGTGTGTGTGTGAGTGAGAGTGTGTGTGGCGTATGTGAGTGAGAGAGAGAGAGAGAGAGAGAGAAAGATGGCTACAGTGGCGGCGAGCGGAGTGCAGCAAGAGAATGGCTTCAGCACCGCGAACAGCTCCAGCAGAATGAACGGCATTGCTCTCGGTCAGAGCTCCATTCCCATGAAGGACCACGACGCCATCAAGCTGTTCGTGGGTCAGATCCCACGCAACCTGGAAGAGAAAGACCTCAAGCCGCTCTTTGAGGAATTCGGCAAGATCTACGAACTCACCGTGCTCAAAGACAGATTCACGGGAATGCATAAAGGTCGGTCCTAACCCGCTTTTTCCGCCCCTGTCTCCTCGCGCTCTGCCTCTCTGCGTGAAGACAATTTGCGGCTTTGTATACAAGGCACCGTACAAGTGCATGCATGCAACATTCAACCGAACGTGTGCGCGTGAGCATGCATGCACCCGTGCCTGCGTGCGCAAGTGTGTGAGTGTTTGTGTGTGCCGTGTACGTGTATATAGACGCACGTGTCCATGCATGCTCACAGCCTTCCCACGTTCCTGTGAACTGCAACTACTGAAGAACAATAACGCAGTTAACAACAGAGGTCCTGTCATACTTATGTAGTAATGAAGATGATGATCGGTTTCACCCGACGTTTCAGTAGTCAGGTATTTACTGTAGGATGCTGCCAGATGTTAGGGACATGTATACCAAAAAATATCCAAAGTGAAAGTTTTTAGCTAGGAAAGAGGACAGATTTAATCTTAAGGAAATTAAATGATTTTTTATAGGAATCAGAGTAGAAACAAAGAAACAAACGAACAAAAAAGTAGACTTGAGCACTTAATTAAAATACATCACCATCATTCATTTTATTTCATAAAGGAATCATCACTACTAATTCAAGTCAAGCCATCTCAATTTCACAAATTCATTACAAAAATGGCTTTGTATTACCAGATTAATACACACTCGTTAAAAAAAAGCATTCCCAACTGCACTCTGTCGATGATGTGGTGCCGTACTCAGGATCTCATCTTTAGTCTGTAAACCTTTAAAAATAATGCAAGATACATAATTAGACCATAAAGGCCACTTTGCTTTAAAGGCTAATTAAAAGCTGATTAAAGATAAGACATAGTTTTTAAGGTAAAACATAAGGATGTACAGTATAGAGAGACAAAGAATCAGGCCACAGGTGCTTTATTTCTGCTAACTGTTTCCGTTTAGAATCTTTAATTCTAATAAAATAATAAAAATAATATAATAATAAAAAAACTTGAAAATAATAATAATAATAATAATAATAATAATAATAATAATAATAATAATAAACAGACAGAGTTCTCCATATACCACAAAAAGCTGAAACCTCTAACTCTACTCTTAAATAAATAAAATAATAAAAAAAAATAATAATATTAACAACAATAAAAATAATAATAAAAATCATAATATATACACATATGTATATGTACTTATATTTAAGGTGCCTGTATGTGCATACTGCAGCTGGTCTCAGATTTCATTCAATTAACATTTGATTGAGGTATAAAATTTACATAGGTGACTTTATGTGTTTATTTATTTATTCAGTTATTCACTCACTCGCTCACTCACTCTCTACTGCGAGCTGTGCATTTTGCCTTAAAGGCTCCCCTGAGGTCTCACTGCTCACTAAAGCCCCAACCCCATGCCGCGGAACTGTTAAAGGGCAAACCTTTACCTCCTCAGAACCTGTGGCTGCACAGCAGAATGATAATTTCCCATATTGCGAAAAGCACTGGTGTCTTGCAGTCTATTTGCACAGAAACACAACTAACAGAAACACTCTCTCATAAAGTCCTGAGGTTCATCGACCGCCAGAATCCTCAGCTTAGACATGAAGGTTGCAGGGTCGGTTCATGCTTCGGTCATCTCTGTGCAAGCATGATGAAGGAGGAGCGAAGCCCTAAAAAAATATAATGTGCAAGAGTTGTACTGTACATTGCTTAATTTTGAGAATCTAAATATTTAACAATCACGATTCAGCTTTGTCATGGGCTGATTAGCTGAATCAGTTGAATTAGCGTTTCTTTAGTAACACTTTAGTAACAGAGGCTACTCATGTGTAGGATGTGTATCAGTGTGAACAGACTGTTCGGATACACACTATTATCTTTTCAGTAGGTTCACACACATGCAGCCGCCTTTCAAACTAAGCACAAGCACTGCTTCTGGTATACAACTGAGTAGTCTTTGTCCTTCAATACAGCCAGGCTTGTTATTCTGAGCAGTAAAATTATAAAATGTGCAAAATAAGAAAATCTCACATTCTGCCATAGCCTCTTATATGAGGACATCACATTGTCTGCCAGATGTTAAGTATATGCAGTATATCCGTGTGAGAAACTCATATAAGGACTGTTGGTATTACCCATTTTTTTCCCTTCTAATGTCTCCCTGTTTGAAGACATTGATAAATTTTAATATATATATATATCAATTGCTAATAAACAGAAACAATGAGGAGAAATTACCCGCTATTATGAGTTATTACATAATTGACGATTGCTTCTGTCAGCCAATTAAAATAATGCTAAGGAGAAGTGTAAGTAATAGTGCTCTGGGTACTAGTTGTCAGGTGTAGACGTTATATAGAATGTTATCACTCCTCTTTGTGCGTGTATTACTCCCTCCGTGTTTGAGTTTCAAACCGTGCAGTGGCTTCACATGTGCTAGAGGAGGATGTGTTCAGAAGTTCAGATTGACAGCTGCAGTGCAACAGGCGAGAATGAACCATCAAGAAGGTTGCATGATTAGGAAGAAGTATTGGGACAAAGGACTTTCCGGAATTAAAAAACATTAAAAAAAATTTTTTTTAAACCTTCATTTTGTTATAATGTTTGTAAATTATTTCCATAATAAAATGATTAAGTACTGTATTAATACATTAAAATATATTTATTTTTTATAATTAATAGTAGAATCTTACCATATATTCTGTGCATATCATTTGTTTATAAATATATCCTGATTAGAATATAATTGCATTATTATTATTATAATTATTATTATTACCAAAGCAATTTTTAACATCATTGACCTTTAACAAAAGCAAAGTATGAATCCGATATAAAAGACTAAGTATACATATACAGCATAAGCATAAAAAGTACTTAAATGTGCTTAAAAATTTCCATGCACACATGCAGTACTTTTCACACATGCACATCACCCTCACAATATTTAATTCATCACCGAAACAAAATGTACCCGAAGCTATTTATTGTAACATGAGATATAATTGCAATTCAGCTTTTTCTAACACCTCCAGCTCTTTTGAGTGTTCACTGCTAAGGTATTTTTAGCTAGCAGGTGAGCATCCCTTTGCTTACATCTCCTTCCTTTTGTGTGAGTGTGTGTGTGAGTGTGTGTGTGTGTGCACGCATGCATGAGTGCTCCGTCTGCTCCGTCTGCTCCGTCTCCGAACTGCAGTCATCGTTCAAATTTTACCGGCCACTTCCTGAGCTCACAAAGGTCCGCCACTGTGGGATTGAGTCTGATCTGTGTAATGTTTAATTTTATCATTCATTACTTGTGCCCCAATAGTCTTGTATAAAAGATGTAATTGGTTTTAAATAGCTTTACAAATGGACTCTACTGCATACAAAAGTGCGAAAATGTCAGAGGAAAGATGGGGCTGCTTTAACGAGCCAGAATAGATTGCGTGCCGCATAAGAAGGCAGCTTCGTGCATTGTTATTTCTTCCGCTACGTTACTCCTTCTTGTTTCTTATTGACATTTTTTTCTGATTAACAAGCAAACCATTTGACGGAGCTTACATCATATAGTTGTAGTTATTTAACTATAAAACTTTCAGTCCAGGTGATTTTGTGTGAATCAGTGGCAGAGTGTCTCTCTTTCTAAGATGCACTGTATAGAATTGAATACATGAGGTGATATACATTCATTACTGGAAATGCTAGGCACAGATGCCATACGTCCTTGACTACAACTAAATCCATTACTTACTGTACAGGTATGAATGCATAACTTCTGTAAATTAACTACTACTGACTTTACAGGCACTATGCAGTTATACTCGTTCACTAACAGATACAAAGGCCACCTGTCATTTGTGTCACACAAGGTACATAAGTACATAGACAGCGCATAGACCAAACCTTTATACACGTAACTTATTGCCTATTTGGCCATCCTTGTAAGTGTCAAGATTTGAAGCAACACCTTGTTTACTGGGACTGATGGGCTGAGAGATAGACAGGATCATAGGCAACGCCTCTTCCACGATCATTGACAGGCTAAGAGGCCATGCCACCTTCATTATCACTAATAGGCTCAGAGGCCACACCTCCTTCACTATCACTAACACTATCACTAACACCCCTTCTTCCTTATCATTGAAAAGCTCAGAAGCCACACCTCCTTTACTATTACTGACAGGCTCAGAAGCCACACCTTCTTCACTATCATTGACAAGATCAGAAGCAACACACCATATCAACTAAAATTGACAAGCTCAGAAGCCACGCCTCTTTCACTATTACTAAGAGGCTCAGAAGCCACACCCCTTCTTCTTTATCATTGAAAAACTCAGAAGCCACACCCCTTCTTCTTTATCATTGAAAAACTCAGAAGCCACACCCCTTCTTCCTTATCATTGAAAAGCTCAGGAACCACACCCTTCTTCACTATCATTGACAAGCTCAGAAGCCACGCCTCTTTCACTATCACTAACAGGCTCAGAAGCCACAACCCTTCTTCCTTATCATTGAAAAGCTCAGAAGCCACACCCCTTCTTCATTATCAATGAACAGCTCAGAAGCCACGCCTCTTTCACTATCACTAATAGGCTCAGAAGCCCCACCTCCTTTGCTATCATTGAGCAGCCCAGAAGCCACACCCTCTTCACTATCACTGACTGGCTCAGAGGCCACACCTTCTGTTTGGGGAATTACAAGCTTATTATTCACGCCTCCTTCACTGGGACTCACATGGTTAAAACCCACGCCTACTTGACTGCGACTGACAGATGCACAAATACGCTAAATCACATTTTCCTGCAGTTCTATTTTCAGTGATATAAAATGCAATTTGCATGTTGATTAGAGACCAAAATCTGCACAAACTGCTGTTTTCAAAAATGGCTCAATGCAGGTTGACAGGGTGTCAGTGATGCCGCGAGTTTTTAAAATTATTTTGTCAGTTTTGTTAGTACAATTTCTCTCTAGCTGTGACAGGGTATGAAATCACTGGCACGAGATAATCTAGAGATCAGATTAAAATAGCTGGAAGCTAAACCAGCAATTCACAGTGGGCTTTGGGTGATCTCTCTGATCCTTATCCATCATTAACATCCTTGTGGTCAGGGTCGGGGTCAGAGAGAACCCATAATGATTAGTAATTTACCCAGGATCATCGTGGTATCTGGAAGAGGTGAAACCAGCTGACATGATATCACATTTGCAAATCCATTTATAATTCCCACAACTCGAGTCATATAAAAATAATACATTAAGGCATTATGGTTATGTTTAGGGGTGGGGCAAGCATTTGTATTTTTGCTTGTAATAAATTCCATCTTTCTATAGTTCCATAACTCAATTAGCTCAAATTTATATAAATGATCATATCATGTTAATCCAGCAGAGAGTATTCTCTAGTAATTGAGGCGATCAGGTACTTGGAAACATAATACTAATAGCAAAATGTGTCCTTTTAAATAAGAACTCTGGTTCAGTTGTGGGTCTAGTTCTACAATAATCCATGAGAAATATCTAATAGAATTACACAATTACACTGTTTTCTTTTAAAACAGTGTAATAAATGATCATATGCACTAAATATTTGACATTGGCTGTGGCATGTTTTTGTACCTGGAGACTATGTTTTCCGAAAAGGACAGAACTATCTGACCATTTTAACTCTGTCAGGAAAAAAAAAAAAAAACACCAATAAGTGTGCAGGTCACAGCCATATCTGGAACGAGTTTCAATAAATTGCTGGAAATAAAGCTTTGACATTTATTTTTTGATAAAAGAGACCCACATGTGTTGGTTCGAGCCACCAGAATCAGCCTGAATGATGACACCGGTTGCAACTGGTGCATTTTTTTTTCTTTGGGCTTTGTCTCTTTTATCCTGGGGTCGCCACATTGGATTATTTGATGCAGAAGATTTGGCACAGGTGTTGCACCAGATGCCCTTCCTATCACAACCCTCACATTTTCTAACCAGGCTTGCATGCATAGGCTGAGTTGCACGGGGGGTTGGGAGGTGTATAGGGTTTAGGGTGTGTTGCCCAAGGACGCAGAAGTCGAGCTATGACATTGAAATACGGCACTAAATACTACTTTTGAGTGACAAAAAAAACTGTTGCTGTTTTTCCATTGATTTGTTTGCATTTCTAGATTGAGGGGCAACAACCATCCTGCCCCGGTATTATTATACCTAATGTTCTCGTGTTGAAAAGTGATAAGTGCAACAAGCACAAATAGATGTCAATATGGGCAATTTATCCCCTCTCCATGCTTAGCAGAAGAACCAGTTAATACGACAAGCCTGGTGAACAAGTTCAATAATAATAATAAGTTCAATAATAATAATAATAATAATAATAGCGCCGTTGAGGCGCAAATCCGGGACCTCCTGGTCAGCAGTCTAACACCTTACTCACTGCCTCACAACATTATGAGCACCCACTTAACATTGCGTAAGTCTCCTCTTTTGCCACCAAATCAGTAATAACTATGTGTTCTGACTCCAACATGAACAATTTCAGCAACTTGGTCTACAGTAGCTCTTCTATTAGATTAGACTACACGAGCCAGCCCTCACTCCCCAGACACATCAGTAAGCCTTGGCCGCCCATGACCCTGTCGCCGGTTCACTGGTTTTCCTTCCTTGGAGCACTTTTGGTATGTCCTGACTATGCAGACTGGGAGACGTCCCACAAGAACTGCAGTTTTGGAGTTTCTCTGACCCAGTCATATCATCATTATAGTTTGGCCCTTGACACTGTACTGTAGCTACAGTTAGAATATACAGTGGTGTGAAATTTTTTTTTTTTGGGCATAATTGGTATCATTTATTAAGATGAAAAAGTTGTCCAAGCCTATCTGGCCCTATATTACATGTCATTGCCCCATTCTCGCCCGAATTATGAACTGTGATTTTTGCAAAGCTGAGTTAAAGTTCACTTGCCACACAGGCCTGATTACTCCCAAACATGTTGAATCAAGAAGTCACTAAAATGGAACCTGTCTGACAATGTGGAGCATGATAAAGACCTAAAGAAGCAACACAACCTAAAGAAATTGAAAAAAAAAAAAGGCGAAAAAAAAAACAAAGTAATTGACATGTATCAGTCCGAAAGGGTTACAAAGCCATTTTTAAAGCTTCGGGAACAGTGGTTCCAAGGCCATTCCTTATCCAGGAGCTCATAAAAGAACCCACGCAACAAGGTTGGAACAACCAGCACAACCAGTTATTAGTTTCAGGGGGCAATTACTTTTCCACATAGGGCCAGGAAGGGTTGGACATGTTTATTCCCTTAATAAATTAAATTATAATTTAAAAACGTCTAGATTAAGGGGCAACAGTTTTTTCTGACGGTAATGTGTTGGAAGTGAAAGCCATGGGTCATGAGCGGCCAAAGCTTATTGATACATGCGGGGATTGAAGGCTACCCCATGTAGTCACATTCCAATGGACGCATTAGTGTATCTCAAACTGCCGAAAAGGCCAATGCTGGTTTCGATAGAAAGGTGTCAGAACACTCAGGTCATTACTGTTTTGGTGGCAAAAGGAAGGGTTTACTCAATATTAGGCGGGTGGTCATAACGTTATAGCTAATCGATGTATTTCTGGGCATTAGATATTTTTGTGAAACACTTGTTCCCCACAGATAAGAAGAGAAAAACTTCTCATTTTCAATTCCCAAAGTTTTGAATATAGTTTCAGATCTCTCACAATGTGTTGTGATGGAAACGTGTCAACGTTGGCCAATGATTTCAGCTCAAACATGGCTGAACAATGGTCCCTCTTAAAACAAGCCTGGTTTAGGGTGATCCGTTTCGCAAATCAGATCTTTATGATTGACAGTCCACGTTGTTATTTGAAATCGATTAGATCAGATTTGGCTCAGCCTGAATCTGACACTTTGTCGAACTATCTACATTGCTTGCTGTTTTAGTGATGCCAGAGGAAGCTGTTTAGCCCTGTGTTTTATTACTGTCTTTTATCTTTTTATATTTTGTCTTTAAACTTTTATTTTCCTCTGCCACCGTATCCATGTCCATCTGAATCCCCTATCTCACATGCTGCACTATATTTCCCCGTGCTGTACAGTATATCACCCTGTTTCTGTACAGTCCTTCTAGTTTTGCCTGTTCTGATGCATCCCCCATCAGACGTTTCACTTCATCCTCTGCCCAGGGAATATTGTTCTCTATTTCCATTTTTTTCTATCCTCTTCCCCATGTCCATAACACATGACCATGTGGATTTAAACTTCCTCATCGTGATGTGAGTGACGTAATTGACGGGTTGAAATCCGATTTGAGCGGGTAGAGCATCCAGACCGAGACACATCTTTAGGAATCTGATCTCAAACGAACTCTGGATGTGGTACAAATCGGATTTGCAAAAATATCTGATTCGATAATGTTCAGACTACATGAAAGCAATCTGATTCCAAACTGATTCCAAGCGGGATATGCCAAAAAATCCAACATTTCTGTGTTTCCAGTCTGAACAAGGTCTTAGACTGTAGGCTGAATAATTCAGTTGTGTCGACTCTCACCTTACTATTTCTCTAAAATTCACTAGATTATGGTATACAAGGGCGTCTGTGTTTCAGTGGTAGGCTTCTTGTCTGCCATGCAGAAAGCCCAGGTTTGATTCCTAGCCAATGCCAAAATCCAACCACTGGATGCAGGTTTCATGCCTGGATACAATGGGAGCGTTGCATCAGAAAGGGCATCTGGCATAAAACCCGTGCCAAGTTCTACGCGGACTGGATGGTCCTCTGTGGTGACCTCTTGGTGGCAGCAGCTGAAAGACCAACCACAACAGCAGCAGCGTTAGCCTACAGCATGAGTCGTATTTGATAGCCTCTTGACTTCCTTCTGAACAGCCATGCTGATATTGTAATATCTGTTTTTCATGTGTTCATATTTCTCTGTTATAAAATGATACATTAACAGAGAAATCTCGTGCTCATTAAGAGTTAAGTCAGTCATTTTGACACACTTTAACATCCCACCACCCCCCAAAACCAATTCCTGCAGGTTATCGTGATGATTAACATGTAGCTCAAGGGATTATCATGATTATCATCTGCATCTGTGGAACACTTATTATTTCTTTCTTTATTTATTTTCCCTTTCCAAAATCAAAATTTCTAATTAGGCATCATTAGAATGTAAATGGATTCAGTTCTGTACAGGAACTTGTTTGTTGTGTTGCAACAATTACGGTTGCAGCACTGCTTTAATTTAAAAAAAAAAAAAAAAAAAAAAAGAAAAAAAAAGATTTGAAATTAAAATGCTTATTTTTTTTTCCCTCCCCCTTGCCATTTTATTTTCCTATTTACATTTATTTAACCACAGAGCATGAAAACGAGCCCTGATTAAATAGCAGGAGTGCCAGTAATGCTTACTTTGTTCATGTTCCTTTCACATTTCAGAAACTTTTAGTCAGACATTACAAAGCTAAATATTCGCACACAGATTTAGAGATTTGTTCCACTTCGTCATAGCAAACCCTGGATCATGTATGAGGTTAGGTTCTTCCTGTGCACTTGCACATCCTTAGAAACTTAGTGTGAAGATTATAAGAGTCTTTACTCAGTATTAAGAGCCATAATATTCAGAACCGGGCTACTACTAAGGTAGTAATAATAATAATAATAATAATAATAATAATAATAATAATAATAATTATTATTATTATATGATGATGATGATATACAGTACTGAAAAAAGGTCTTGAGCCACCCTGATATTTTTTTATATAAAATTTTCAAAGAGACAAGCTGTCTTATATTTTAGAAGGAAAAAAATATAATAATAATAATAATTATTATTATTATTATTATTATTATTATCTTTTATAGTTTTGAGAAATAGACTTTTTTGGCTCTCATTTTCCGTCTTGTCGATGGACCTGAGAGTTTCTGGGGAATGTTTTTCTTTATTGAGCCACACAGTGACATATAAATAATTCAAGCATAAAAAACACCTATCTTAAGGCATGAACCAGTGAGAAACAGGTGCAGATGATGACAGTTGGTCAGGCGGTAATTAGTATACCGGTGATGCCGAATGCTGAGTGTGTGGAACAGATGAGAGGGAAAATGAGGTCGCTGCTGAGGTTGTTACATAAACAAGCAATTTTTTTATTTTATCATTAGGCACTTTGCAGTATTTATTTAATCTACATAATTTAATGAAATTTTAATTAATATGGATTTTAGTGACATTTCAATAGGAAATGAATGAAATTATGGTTCTGAAATTTGACCAGAAGTCTAGTATGTTATAGCTGAACTTTCAAGTCTGTGCAATCCCACAGATTTTTAATAATGAACGCCAAACTATCCAGCATGGCTAAATTACAGATGAAATGTCATGCAGCCGTCATTATTTAACGTTACTCACTAAATTTAGGGTTGTGAAGCTCATTCTTGTATATATTCCAAGCTGATGGACCTATTTCTTTGGTTGAAAATTGAAAGTACTGTAAGTAGCAAACAGTTACGGGTCAGTGTTGTGTGTAAAACAGCTTCACTATTAAATACTCAACCCTGAACAGAGCCTATAGTTGTAGATTAAGTGCTTAGGATTTATACCTAGTGTAGGTCTGATGGGCCTTTCTTGGTGTTT
>JAAGKR010013259.1:0-14390 GCA_011419295.1 Clarias macrocephalus
GGGTCTCAGCGGTGTGCCACACTTTTTAACAGATTTAGGTTTGAGCTTAAGAGGCTTCAGAGGGGCAATTTCATCCATAACAACAAGCCAGGCATCATGCAACAGACTGAGATGTTCGTCCGCATCCAGGTCTGATAGTGGGGAGTCCAAAAGTAGATGAGAAGAAGACTTTTTAAAACACTGACTAAAATTTATATTAAACTGCGGGGAATAAACTCTAGACTCTAGACACTTTAGCAGAGGCAAGAGGAAGGCTCGGGAGACACATGGAAAATAAAACAGGCTTATGATCAGAGAGCATATAATCAGAAATAATAACATCAGTGATATCAACACCGTAGGAAAGGATAAGGTCCAGAGTATGTCCATGAATATGAGTGGGACCTTTAACCCACTGTGTCAGGTTAAAAGCCTCCATTAAATTCAGAAAATCCCTCGAAAGAGGGATACAAATAAAGTGTCATTTGTTAACGATGTATTAATGAACAACTAAAAGTGAATAATACATTTGTTACAATATGTATGAATCGTTGTTAATGTTATTTAATGAAACCTAAGATTAACAAAAAACTGCACTGCGCTGGGTGTGTGTTCACGGTGTGTGTGTGTGTGTGTGTGTGTGTGTGTGTTTAGTTTAACCATGAAATGGACACTATAGGATTGCTTTTTTTAAGCTACAAGTGGATAGGCTATACTGTAGACTAAATTTAATATTTAAATTTAAATTTGTTATTTCACCTAGGTGATTCCCGAAAAGCGATAAATATTACAAGGAGCCTTGCTGAAATTGTTTTATTACCATTCTTGTAATTTTCATGCAGTTTCATCTCACACATGACTAATTACAAGCACACTAAGAGCAAATCACATCACAAATCACAGATGTATTCAAATTTATCAAAATTATGCAATCATTTCATAGACTGTGATACAGTGATATCCCCTATGCAAGAAAGTAAATGTAATTTATGTTTATGTGCTAAAAAATATATATATATATATCGGTATTGGTATCAGTATCTGCGATATTGGCCCTGTATTTACTTGGTATCGGATTGATACAAAATTTTGCAGTATCGCCCACCTCTAGTAGAAAACAACAACAAATTAGCAGGTTAACTAATGCACTAACTTCAAAATCTTTTCACAAGCAATGACTTTTCCACAATTAGAATGTACCTCATTGCCAGTTTACATATCTGATATTACAGATCAGATACCGGTCACGGGCGTCACTAGGGGGAAAACACGTAGATCCAGGAGCAGAAGGAGACAGAGAGAATAATCCAGTCTCTGTCTGAGAGAACCAGGAAGTATCGTTGTAGGGAGGCTGCACACAATGTGAGGTCAATGATTCGAGTGCACGTAATCCAATCTCGTAATCGAAGTCGGGAGCTGAGTGCAAATCCAGTAGATCCAATTGTGAACTTTACCCTACACACTGTTTACTATACACTTTATACTACACACTGACACTACACACTTTACACTACACACTGTACAGTATACACCTTATACTACACACTTTACACTACACACTGTACAGTATACACCTTATACTACACACTTTACACTACACACTGTACAGTATACACCTTATACTACACACTTTACACTGCAACTAACGATTATTTTGATAATCGATTAGTTGGGCGATTATTTTTTCAATTAATCGGATCAAACTAAACGCTTCTTTAATTTGATGCAATTATTAAAAATGGTTCTTTGATGCTTCTTTAAAAAATGCAAAAGCCACATATAGAGTTTAATGAGCTTTAATTTTGACATAAACCTTAAAATTAAAGACAAAGTTTGTTTTTGAACAGTAAAACTCCTCTAAATATCCAAAATATAAATAAATAAATAAAAAAGCAAAACAATTGTTGTACTCTTATTATATTGGATGGCATCTGTTATAGTGGCTGCTTGTTGAGGAGTGCATGGAGGATTTCTTTCTTGAATGAACTCACTTATGCTGACTTGTCTCTTTCTAAATAAAAAATAATAATAAATAACAGCATTTGAGTCTGCAAAATACAGCATTTTAACAATAATTGCAGATATTGCCAGCTGATAGAGAAGGAACAGCCAATCAGAAGTCGTGTGTGGAAGTCTGTGAGTGGCTGGTTTTGTGGCAGTTTTGTAACACTGGACAAAGTTGAGTCGAGCAGGGGAGACACTGCACGCGCAGAATCGAGCTGTTGAGCGCACAGTGGAGACACTGCACGCGCATAGAGTGCTTTGTCTGCTCTCAAAATGTCAAACCACACGCTCAGAATTGTGGCAGGAATATAACGCCATAGGCGCACGCTTTTTTCTGCAGACGCTCCTGTAACCTCCATTGCGCGAGCGGCTGTGTATGTGTGTGTATTTGGGCATCTTGTGGTCGCGCTCCTCAGTAAAGTGAGTAGTCCAACTAATCGATAACAGCATTCGTTGACAACGAATTTCATTATCAATAATTATCAATTTTATCAATTAGTTGTTGCAGCCCTATATACTTTAAACTACACACTGTACAGTATACACCTTATATTACACACTGTACAGTATACACACTGTACAGTATACACTTTACACTACACATTTTACACTATACACTTTACACTAAACACTGTACACTATACTCTTTTCATTAAACACTTTACACTAGGTACTTTACACTACACACTGTACAGTATACACCTTATACTGCATATTTTACACTACACAGTGTACACTATACATTTTACAGTACACACTTTACACGACACACTTTACACTACGCACTGTTCACTATACACTTTGCACTACACACTGTACATTTTACAGTACATACTATACACTACACACTTTACACTACACACTTTACACTACACACTGCAGTATATTGTACACCTTACACACACAAGACCTCAGTGTGATTATATATTCTAGTCTTTCATTTGAAGCTCATGTAGACAATATCACCAAGATAGCATTCTTTCACCTTTCGCCAAGTTAAGGAATATATTGAAGCTCATGTAGCTACACTATACACTTTACACTACAGACTGTACACTATACACTTTACACTGTACACTATATTCAATTCAATTTTATTTGTATTGTGCTTTTAACAATTGTTATTATCGCAAAGCAGCTTTACACAATCAAAAGAATTAGTTTGTATGGAATGTAGAATGTGTACGAATCAAATGGTCAGATAGCCCCTGGAGCCAGTGTCGCCATTCTTCCAATGCTCACTTTATGGCCAGCAGCTCGCGGTCCCCTACCCCGTATCGCTGCTGCGTGGGATCAAATTTTTTGGAGAAGAAACTACAAGGGTGCAGTTTCTGGTCTGGACCTCACTGGGAGAGAACAGCCCCGGAGCCCACATCCGAAGCGTCCACCACCACAACGAACGGTTTGTTTGCATCTGGATGGAGAATTGGGGCAGTCGTGAATCGACGGCAGAGCTTGTGGAAGGCGGAGATGGCAGTAGAATTGAGTTTGAAGTGATGAGATGATGGCCGAGTCAGAACAGTTAAAGGTGCTGCAACTGTACTGCAGTCCCGGATGAAGCGACGAAAGAAGTTTGCAAACCCAAGAATCCATTGAAGTTGCTTGAAAGTCTTGGGTAGGGGCCAATGACGTACAACTTCCAGCTTCTGCGGGTGCATGGCCACACACTGGGGCGAGATGACAAAACCCAGGAACGTGATGGAACGCTCGTGAAAAGCGCATTTCTCCAACTTGCAGTACAGCTGATGGGCGAGCAATCTCTTAAGGACAGCTCTGACGTGTTGGATGTGTTCTTTGAAGGTATGTGAATAAATAAGGATATCGTCGAGGTAGACGAATACTCACCGACCTTTCATGTCTCTGAGAACATTGGTGCATTACAGAGTCCAAAGGGGATGACCAAACTTTCGTAATGTCCAGTGGGGGTGATGAAGGCCGTCTTCCACTCATCTCCCTCTCTGATACGCACCAAGTTTTAGGTGCTCCGGAGGTCCAACTTTGTGAAAATGGTGGCACCAGAGAGGGCGTCTGGGGCTGAGTTGGTAAGAGGCAATGGGTGTCGGTTTTTTATGGTTGTGTTATTGAGCCCCCGATAGTCGACACAAGGACACCATCCTTTTTTATTACAAAGAAAAACCCCATGGCGGCAGGCGAGGAGGAGGGCTGGATGGTACCTTGGCGGAGAGCGGAGGACACATACTCCTCCATCGCCTGTGTCTGGGTGGTGGAAAGGGAGTACAGATGGCCGCGGGGAAGGACAGAAGGTGGGGGAGTGTCAGCGTGGCAGCCACTGCGACGGGTGGTGGGCTAACCGGCTGAGCGGGCGCTTTTTGGAGGGTTGCGTTCTCCTGCCGTATCTCCGCCACCTCTCGGCGTAAAGCCTCGATATCTTGGACGCTACTGCGGACGGTAGTGACTTCACTGCGAAGCTGCTCAATCAGCTCGGCATGCCGGTTCACCACTTCGCAGAGGTGCGCGTAATCCGCTGGGTTTACTGCGGTCTCAGTTATTCTGTCACGAGCAACCGGAGGATAATTTGGCGAAAGGTGAAAGAATGCTATCTTGGTGATATTGTCTACATGAGCTTCAAATGAAAGACTAGAATCTATAATCGCACTGAGGTATTTTACTGTTGCACTAGATAGAACAGAAAGGTCATCTAAAGTTATAGTGTGATCTAAAATCTTGCTTCTAGCTGCATGCGGTCCTATGACTAGAATTTCTGTCTTATCAGGATTAAGCAGAAGGAAGTTCATTAGCATCCAGTCTCTTATATCCTTTATGCATTGCTCAGCTTTGGCAAGCTGTTTTTTCTCATCTGGTTTTGCTGAGACATATAATTGTGTGTCGTCAGCATAACGATGAAAACTAATACGGATTATGTTGCCCAAAGGAAGCATGTAAAGGGAAAAAAGCAGTGGGCCTAAAACCAAACCCTGTGGGACACCAAACTCCACTAGTGAACATGTAGAATAATCACCATTTAAATCTACATACTGATAACGATCAGTCAAACAGGATCTGAGCCAGGAGAGGGCAGTTCCCTTAATTCCTACTACATTTTCTAATCTGTGAAGGAGAATACTATGATTAATGGTGTCAAAAGCTGCACTGAGTTCGAGTAACACAAGCATAGTTATGCAACCCTGATCAGAGGCCAATAGGAGGTAATTTACTACTTTAACGAGTGCTGTCTCTGTGCTGTGATGAGGCCTAAGTCCTGACTGATACAATTAGTTTATGCCATTCCTATGTAGATATGAGCATAGCTGCTCCGTTACTGTCTTTTCCAGAATCTTAGAGATAAAGGGGAGGTTTGATATCGGCCTGTAATTGGACAGCTGACCGGGTTGAGGTTTTTAATTTTTGGTTTAATAACTGTTAATTTAAAATATTTTGGATCATACCCACTGCTGAGTGAAAAGATTATTATTTTCAACAAAGGTTCTGTTATTTCTGGTTGAGAAAATGTGTGGGTATGGCATCTAATATACAAGTTGATGAATTTGCAGAAGAGATGAGTGAAATTAGTTCATTCTCTTCAAGGGGAGTAAAGTATTCTAAGTTCTAATCTGACATGGTTAGTTTAACATCTGCATCAATTACATTGTCCAGTTTCAAAGCCTCAATTTTATGGCAAATATTTACAATTTAATTATTAAAAAAGTTTATGAAGTCCTCACTACTGCATGATGTTGTTGTGGACATTTCTGCAGTGGTCTTATTTCTGGTTAATTTGGCTACGGTATTAAAAAAATCTTGGATTATTTTTGTTATTTTCTATAAGAGTGGAGAGATATGTTGATCTAGCTACACTAAGCGCTTTTCTATAGTTCAGGATACTCTCCTTCCATGCTATTTGAAATACAGTGGAACCTTGGATTATGAGCATAATTCATTCCGGAAGCGTGGTCATATTCCAAAACACTCGTAAACCAAATCTTAAAATAATTTTCCCATAGGAAATAATGAAAACTCAAATTATTTGTTCTACAGCCCAAAAAAATAAATACATAAAAAATAATTGATACAATATATAAAGTAAAAATAAAACAAATTAACCTGCACTTTATCTTTAAAAAAAAAAAAATCCTGACAGATAAGTGTTTCCATTTGTACGCGCAGGCGCCATCTATTCCCTCACCTCGTCTTATACAGTAAAACTCCTCCTCCCTCCCCCTCACACACACACACACACACACACACACACACACACACACACACAATGGAAACACTGTTTTAATGGGAAAAAAAGAAATCTCTTTAATGACACTCGCATGAACGCATACTAACAGAATCACTGCTGTAAAGTAAAAAAAACAAAAAAACTAATTAACCAGCACCTTAACTTTGAAAAGAATCGAGACAGACCTGAATTTTCTGTGTAAAGCAGAGAGTTTCTGCGTGTGCGTGTGTGAAGCTGAGAGAGTGTGTCGTTGTGTGTATGTGTGTTTTTGTCAAATTACGTGCGCGCACACATTGCATGCGGGTGTAAAGGCGAGAGAGTGTGTGTGTCGGTGTGTGTGTGTCGGTGTCAAATTACATGCGCGCACACATATCAGACACGATTTGACTTTACACTAAACACTTTACATTACACACTATACACTACACATTGTACACTACACACTGTACACCAGACACTGTTACCTAAACACTACATGACACCACAATTTTGCCCTTATCAAAGTCACTCAGATTCAGACCCTCATTTTTCCTGCATCCACACTCTACACTACACTCCGTACACTGCACACTATAGAATAGAAGAAAAAAGTCTTTATTGTCATTGCAACAAGTACAACGAAATTATAAGTGCCATCCCTCAATGCAAAAAAAAAAACAACAACCTTGAAACATAATCACACGCGCACACACACCCACACTCCCACAAAGCATACATTCCGTTATTGCACGATCCACAGTGATACATTTTTTGCATTAATTGCATAAACTGCAGAAAAATGTATAAATAATTTAATCTTATTGCACATTGTTTGAACTTTTTTATATCAGCATTCAGTAGACTTATTGCAATAGGATAAAAACTTTTTTTAATATCTACTGGTTCTAGTTATAAATGTTCTATACCATCTGCCCGATAGCAGTAGATCAAACAGTTGTCCTTTACAATTTTATTGGCTAGTTTAAGGCTCGGGAACTGTGTAAGTTTTCCAATTTGCTGAGAGGGCAGCTGACGATCTTTTGGACAGTTATAGTGACCCTCTGCAGTGCTGTTCTCTGGGCCACAGTGCAGCTGCTGTACCACTCACATATGCAGTATGTCAGTATACTGTCAATGGAGCATCGATAAAAAGACACCAGCAGTCTCTGGGAGACTTTGTTCTTCATGAGCATTCTCAGGAAGTGCAGTCTATGCTGGGCCTTTTTCAGCATCTCGGAGGTGTTTTACGCCCCAGCTCAGATCCTCCTCAATATGTACTCCAAAAAGCGGAAGTACGGAACCCTCTCCACGCAGTCGCGCTGATGAACAGTGGTGAAATGTCAATTTTTTTCCTCCTAAAATCTATGATGACCTCCTTGGTCTGAGATGTTGAGGAGAAGATTATTTTCTCCACACCAGGCTGTTAGCCGTTCCACGTCACACCTGTAGGCAGACTCATCCCCCCCAAAGATGCGCCCTACTAT
Source organism: Clarias macrocephalus (assembly GCA_011419295.1). Classification (NCBI taxonomy): domain Eukaryota; kingdom Metazoa; phylum Chordata; class Actinopteri; order Siluriformes; family Clariidae; genus Clarias; species Clarias macrocephalus. Next base: position 7,633 of record JAAGKR010013259.1, read on the forward strand.
TGTTGTGCCATCTGAAAATATGACAAGGGTGTTACTATGCTGAACAGGTGTACAGTTGTAAGTGTACAGGGTGTAGAGCAGGGGGCTCAAAACACAACCCTGTGGTGACCCGGTGCTGAGGCTGATGGCCGGCGATGTATGTGGGACCACTTGCACCCTCTGACTGCGACCACACAGAAAGCTCCTAATCCATACTCAGGTGGAATATCGAAGTCCCACGTCCACTAGTTTGTCTATCAGTTTGTGGGGGAGGATGGTATTAAACACAGAGCTGTAATCCACAAAAAATAGATGCATGTAGCTTCCCGGGTGCTCCAAATGGGATAGCGCAGCCTGGAGAGCTGTTAATATGGCGTCCTCTGTGGATCTGTTCACCCTGTATGCAAACTGGTGTGTGTCAAAATTTGGTGGGAGGAATGAAATGATGTGACCCCGTACCAGCTTTTCGAAGCACTTCATCACCACAGGGGTGAGAGCAACTGGCCGGTAACCACTGAACCTGTTAATTTGTAATTTTTTAGGCAGGATGACTACAGTTGAGGATTTTAGGCAGGGTGGAACAGTGGACTGAAACAATGACTGATTGAAAATGCTGGTGAGGACTCCAGCCAGCTGGTCCGCACAATCCTTCAGCACCCTTCCAGAGATGTCATCTGGTCCCGCAGCCTTCCTGGTGTCTATGGTCAGCAGGGTACGACTGTCCATGCTTCATGAGCACCTAGTGGTAGTATGGGTGCACCTGGTTGATCCACCTCAAAACGGGCAAAGAGGTAGTTCAGCTCCTCTGCCAGTAAGGCATCACCATCAAAAACACCAACGTTGGTCTTGTAGTTGGTAAGATGCTGAAGTCCCTGCCACACCTGTCTGCTATTGTTACTATTCAGATGGTCCTCGCTTTTCCTCCTGTACCTCAACTTAGCCTCTCTGATGCCTCTCTTTAGGTTCGCTTGGCTGTGCTGTCGATAGCCGTGTCGCCAGACTTGAAGGCGGTGTTCCTCTCCTTCAGGAGCTCCTGAACCTCCTTGTTCATCCAGAGCTTTTGGTTGGGATAGATCCGTATGCGTTTGTCCACTGTGACGGTGTCTATGCAGTTCTTGATGTAACAGAGAACACTGTCGGTGAACACCTCCAGGTCTGAATCTTCAAAGACATCCCAATTCATCCTGTCAAATGAGTCCTGTAGCTGCTATATATTATAAGAGTAGTTTTCCTGAGTGGAGCATATGCAGGGACTAGAAGTAAGGACATGTGGTCAGACTGGCCAAGGTGTGGTAGTGGTCTTGCCCTGTAGCCTAGCTTGATGTTTGAGTAGACCTTGTCCAGTAAGTTTACACTACACACTATACACTACACTCTGTAACCTACGCACTGTACACTACACATTATACACTCTACACTACAAACTGCAGACTATACACTCTACACTACACACAGCACACTATACACTCTACACTACACAGTTCATTCTGTTAACTACACACTATACACTACACACTATACACTATATACTACACACTGTCCACTACAAACTGCACACTATAAATTCTACACACTGCACACTACGCATTCTACACACTGCACACTATACACTCTACACTACAAACTCTTCTTCTTTGTCTTTCGGCTATTCCCTTTTCGGGGGTCGCCACAGCAAATTATCTGCCTCCATCTAACTTTATTTTATTTATTTGTATAACGCTTTTAACAATTCTCTATCCTCTATCCTCTGCATCCTCTTCTTTCACCCCAGCTAACTTCATGTCCTCTCTCACTGTATCCATAAATCTCTTTGGTCTTCATTTAGACCTCCTGGCTGGCAGTTCCAACCTCAGCATCCTTCTACCAATATGCTCACAATCTCTCCTCTGAACCTCAATCTGACCTCTCGGGCTTTATCTTCAAAACATCTAACATGGGTTGTCCCTCTGATGAACTCATTCTTGATCCTATTCATCCTTGTTACTCCCAAAGAGAACCTCAACATTCCAATATCTGTTACCTCCAACTCTGCCTCCTGTCTTTTCTTCAGTGTCACTGTCTCTAAGCCATAGAGTATAGCAGGTCTCACCACTGTCTTGTACACCTTTCTTTTCATTCTCGCTGATACTCTTTTATCACACAATACACCTGACACTTTTCTCCACCCGTTCCAGCCTGTCTGTACACACCTCTTCACCTCCTTGACCTGGATCGATGATCCTAAGTACTTAAAGTTCTGCACCTTCTTTACCTCTGCTCCCTGTAGCCTTAGCATTCCACTTAGGTTTCTCTCATTCACACACATGTATTCTGTCTTGCTACGGCTAACCTTCATTCCTCTGCTTTCCAGCATACCTCCGCTTCTCAAGATTTGCCTCCACCTGTTCCCTGCTCTCGCTACAAAGCAGAATGTCATCTGCAAATATCATAGTCCATAGAGACTCCTGTATACCCTCATCTGTCATCCTGTCCACCACCATAGCAAACAAGAAGGAGCTCAGAGCGGATCTTTGATGCAGACCCACCTCCACCTTGAACTCTTCTGTCACACCTAGAGCACATCTCACTACTGTCTTACAGCTCTCATACATGTGCTGCACCTCTCTAACATACTTCTCTGCCACTCCAGACTTCCTCATACAACACCACAGCTCCTCTCTTGGCACCCTTTGATACACTTTCTCTAAATCTACAAGGCTATGCAACTCCATATTACCTTCTCTGTACTTTTCCATCAGCATCCTCAAAGCAAATACTGCATCTGTTGTACTCTTTCCAGGCATGAAACCATATTGCTGCTCACAACTGCTCAGCTCTGCCCATAATCTAGCTTCAACTACTCTTTCCCAAAGCTTCATCGTATGGCTCATCAGCTTTATTCCTCTGTAGTTGCCACAGCTCTGCACATCCCCCTTGTTCTTAAAGATTGACACTAATCCACTTCTCCTCCATTCCTCTGGAACTCTCTCACTCTCCAAAATCTTGTTAAACAGACGAGTCAGAAACTCTGCTGCAACCTCTCCTAAGCCCTTCCATACCTCCACAGGTATGTCATCAGGACCAACTGCCTTTCCACTCTTCATCCTCTTTAAAACCCTCCTCACCTCACTCTTACTAATATTTGCTACTTCCTGCTCCACTACACTCACCTCTTCTACTCTTTGTTTGCTTTCATTTTTCTCATTCATCAACTCTTCAAAGAACTCCTTCCATCTTCCCATCACCCTCCTGGTACCCGTCAGTACATTTCCGTCCTTATCTTTAATCACTCTATCGTTCTGCACATCATTTCCATCTTTATCTCTTTGCCTCGCCAACCTGTACAGATCCACCTCTCCCTCCTTACTGTCCAACCTAGCATACAAGTCCTCATATACTCTTTGTTTGGCCTTTGTCACCTCTACCTTCACCTTACATTGCATCTCCCTGTACTCCTGTCTACCCTCTTCAGTCCTCTTAGTGTCCCACTTCTTCTTAGCTAACCTCTTCCTCTGTATAAACTCCTGTACTTCCTCATTCCACCACCAAGTCTCTTTGTCCACTTTTCCCTTTCCTGATGATTCACCAAGTACCCGCCTACCTGTCTCCCTGATGACCTTAGCTGTAGTTGTCCAGTCAACTGGAAGCACCTCCTGACAACCCAGAGCCTGCCTCAACTCCTCCCAGAAAACTGCATAACATTCTTCCTTTTTCAACTTCCACCACTTTGTCCTCTGTTCTGCCTTTGTCCTCTTCACCTTCCTCACCACCAGGATCATGTTACATACCACTATCCTGTGTTGTCTGGCTACACTATGCCCAACCAATACTTAGCAGTCAGTGATCTCTTTCAGACTACAACGTCGACACAAAATGTAGTCCACATGAGTGCTTCTGCCTCGGCTCTCATGTCACCCTATGTTCCTGCCTCTTCTGGAAGAAAGGATTTACTACTGCCATTCCAATCCTCTTTGCAATGTCCACCAGCATTACGTTCCTGTCCTGAAGACCAAACCTGCCCATCACATTCTCATCATCTCTGTTCCCTTCCTCAACATGTCCATTAAAATCTGTACCAATCACCATTCTCTCACCTCTGGTGATGCTCTGCATCACTTCATCTAAGTCACTCCAGAATTTCTTATTCTCTTATAACTCACATCCTACCTGTGGGGCATAACCACTAACAACATTGCACACCATCAATTTCCAGCTTCAGACTTATCAAACTATCTGCTATCTAAATACTTTTTTCACCTCCAGAACATTCCTTACAAACTCTTCTTTCAGGATAACTCCTACTTCATTTCTTTTCCTATCCACACCATGGTAAATTAACTTGAACCCTGATCCTAAGCTATACTGTGTGTCCATGGTCTCCTGGACACACAGTATATCCACCTTCCTTCTCTGCATCATGTCAACCAACTCTCTTGCCTTCCCCGTCATAGGTTCAACATTCAAAGTCCCTACTGCCACTTCTAAACTCTTGCCTTTCCTCTTCTCTCTGCCTATGAACATGCATTCCTCCTCTCCTTCTTTGACCAACAGTAGCCCAATTTCCAACAGCACCCTGTAGGTCAACAGCACCGGTGACGGTCGTTGTCAACCTGGGCCACATAATACATTTGCCAAATCAAATGATGCTAATTATTAACAGGACTTCCATACCGTATGTCCTGTTAATAATTTGCATCATTTGATTTGGCAAATATTTTACATCGGATGCCCTTCCTGCCACAACCCTCTGCATTTATCCAGACTTGGGACTGGCACAAGAAGGCACTGGATTGTGCCCCCCTGTGGTTGCATTACTCTAGACTACACACTGTAGTGCAGCCACATAAGGGTTTTTTTTTATATAAATGAGGGAAGTAATAATGAGGCTGATTGAAAGAAAAACAGCTGTGCCTTTTGAAAAAAAAGACCCGTTCGTTTGTGTGTCCCAAGGACTGTATTTTGGTGCCTGCCTCCCCGCTCGCAAGACTACATTTCCCAGTCGCAAGAGGACAGGTGACGCAAGAGGTCACCTGACCTGGCTTAAAAAGACAGCCGGGAAAGAGCGAGGGAAGGAGTAGTAATGGTGGACCAGCGCTGGTATTGTTTATTGTTGACGCGAGTTAGGAGAGACTGCCGAGGATCCGTTTCTTGCAAATATTTTTCAGTACAAAGGATTATCTTCGACTGGACATATTCCCCGGACTTCTCACCCTCCGTTGTTGGCCCCCCAGACTTCATTAACCCCGGTGAGACCGAGCCATCACTGCCATGTCTCTCCTAGAAGAATCGGACGCAGAAGCAGATTCCATTATGAGAAATGGTTACACTACATACTGTACTCACACTGTAAACTACATACTGTACACTACAAGCTATACACTCTTCACTACACACTGCACATTACACACTGTACAACTACACACTATAAGTTACATACTGTACACTACTCTGTAATGATCAGATTTGTTATTAATCGAGTTACACTAAATCTGGGTCTTTTAACTTTCTGTGCGGTATAAGCCTAGTGGAGCAAGAAAAGACAAACAACAACAACAAAAATTAACCAAAACCCAAAGTGTATTAAGTGACAAAGAAACCAAAATGGTGTACCACAAAAACACAATATTTGCAAAATATATACAAATACAAAAAAAGGTGTGTGTGTGTGTGTGTGTGTGTGTGTGTGTGTGTGTGTGGATGGAATGGAATGTTCAGAGCCAGGATTATTTATGACCGTGTTTGTAAGTGTGTGTAGCAGGGGAGATGGCTCGCTTTCACTGGAAACATTGAGTGAGCAATGAATCCAGTGAATGCGATAATCCAACTTGGCACGGTATTCACTCTCTCTTGAAATAATCTCTGTAAACAGTGCTGTCTCACCATAATCTCTCCTCCTGAAGTTTCTTCCCGGGTGCATTTTTATGCCGTATCATACGACCCAGCACATCATCAGGATTCCCTCACAATGGAGCCACGCAGGCTCGCGAGAGCTCAACCCTGATACTAAACTAACTAAGGTCACATTGTACACTACCCAGTGTACACTACATACTGTACTCACACTGTACACTACATACTGTACTCACACTGTACATACTGTACTCACACTACACACTGTACACTACATACTGTACTCACACTGTACACTACCCACTGTACACTACATACTGTACTCACACTGTACACTACATACTGTACTCACACTGTACACTACCCACTGTACACTACATACTGTACTCACACTGTACACTACATACTGTACTCACACTGTACACTACCCACTGTACACTACATACTGTACTCACACTGTACACTACATACTGTACTCACACTGTACACTACCCACTGTACACTACATACTGTACTCACACTGTACACTACATACTGTACTCACACTGTACACTACCCACTGTACACTACATACTGTACTCACACTGTACACTACATACTGTACTCACACTGTACACTACCCACTGTACACTACATACTGTACTCACACTGTACACTACATACTGTACTCACACTGTACACTACCCACTGTACACTACATACTGTACTCACACTGTACACTACATACTGTACTCACACTGTACACTACCCACTGTACACTACATACTGTACTCACACTGTACACTACATACTGTACTCACACTGTACACTACCCACTGTACACTACATACTGTACTCACACTGTACACTACATACTGTACTCACACTGTACACTACATACTGTACTCACACTGTACACTACATACTGTACTCACACTGTACATACTGTACTCACACTACACACTGTACAC
>JAAGKR010013260.1:0-14389 GCA_011419295.1 Clarias macrocephalus
GCACATACAAAAAACTTCATGAATCAAGATTAGAAAAATATAAATCAATTTTAAAATGAAAGCAATAATGTATGAAAACTAAAAAACAAAAAAAAAAACGTTAAAAAAAAATTAACAGCATGCCTACTAACATGCAATAAATGCAAAGATAATTAAAAGGCAACTGAGAACCTTAAAGTGTTTAAATACTGAATAATATATTACTTAAGAGATTTACATTTAGATCGAAGATTTTTTAAATGTTTATGTTTCAAGGTTTCGGTTTCTATTGCACGTTAATAAAATATTCATGGCCAACTAATCTTTTTTTTATTTTTTTTTATTTAACCCCCCACCCAACACACACTCAGTTTTTAAGAGGATTAGATCACTGGATCGGGCTGTGCAATTAATCCAAACTTTATGTTCAATTACAATTTTGGCGTCCAATGCTTATAAAAACAAGATTATCAAGATTAAACCATTATTCTTTGGCATGCTGTTTCACAATCATTTTTATAAATCTTAAAATGTAGTTGTTCAGTACAGTACTCGCAGTCAGCGCGCTTGAGAATCGCAGGTTTCTTTAGTTTAGTCACCTTCGTGCTAAATAGAGTTTTTGGACTCATTGATATATCTGATATTTTCACATGTTCAAACTCAACAATGTATGTTTCGGCCAACTTAACTGCTTTCTCTTACACCATTGCTCTGTGTTCACCAGATGAAACTGAATTGAGCCGAACGTGCCAGATACAGAATGCAGAAACCCCACCCAACTGGATTTCTCAAAAAAAAAAAAAAAAAAAAAAAAAAAAAAATAGAACAAATTTTGTAGTTTATGTAAATGTTTATGATTAAATACTTAAGCGCACGTGTGTGTGCGTGCGTGCGTGCGTGCGTGCTGTTCCAAAGTCTTAAGATACCATAATATCTTTAGTACAAATGTTGTTAAATATGTTTTTTATGTCTGCATTATCACGTACAAAACCATTCACTCTTTCCAAACAAACCTTAAAAAATTAATAAATAAATGGCATTACAGTTACATTACAGAAACATCTGGCCGGCTCTCCCGAGTGCAGTGGAGCAGAAATGTAACTGCTGCGTTTCTCTTATTTAAGTTTAGTCTTACTTCTCTTACTTTTTGTTTTCTAGCCGACTTGTAATTTAAAAAGAAATGTGCATGATATGTCCAAAATCAATAAGTTTTAAAAACATTGTGATATCAGTATTGACCAAAATAATCGGAATTATGAATTTGGCCGTGGCATTAACTTCTTTTCTCATACGTCCTTTTTATTTTTCTGCGGTCACCATGTCACCCGGATCTCTCTCGGACGCTTTTAGGTGGTTAAACACATTGCTTGTGTTTCCTCAGACTGCTAATGTTTCCTTTATAAACTCAGTAAAGCCTCGTGTCTCTGTTTTAAAAAATTCTAAGGTTTAACCACTTTTTTTTTTTGCTTCTGTGTTGTTATACAAAGGCTTAGGGATATGGGTACGGGTATGTCTTTCTATAAACCTAAATAAATAAATAAATACACAATCCACTTTACTCTCATTATCTGCTAGTGTAGAATGGATCAATCATACCGTAAAGAAGACTAACTCAAGTATCAATCAATTATTTGTTTCACTGGCAGTAGATCTCTCTGCCAAACTTCAGCATGTTACTGAAGAACTGCACATCACTTCCTGCTTTGTACAGTACAGCAAGTCCCCGACGTTCAAGTTACAATCTATGAACATACGCCGATGCGAACAGATTGTAGAAGCATCTCACGTGTATTGCACAAATATAGAGACTGCAATGCACCAGATACCAATATTTACAATTACATACAATACTTTCAGTGTGTATGTGAATGCATAAAATGTCTAAAGTCTGATATATTGTGTGTGTGTGTTTGTTGCGGGAGAAACGAGTCGGCCTCACCGGTTTCGATGAATCCGTTCAAGTTCCCCCTGACTACTTCCTGGGTTTCTTTTATTAAACGAGGTCAGCCGACCCTGCTGCGTCACTGGGATTCACCTTGAGATTTTTAGGGGTGGTCTCGCCAGAATCTCGCCAGAGTAGGCAGAAACAAAACCGCAAACCTGTGCGTTTGTTGTTGTTTTTTTATGCGTTACATTGTGTATTTGTGTCAATGGTGTAAAAGACTCACTTTGTCTGACTTACAAACGAATCCGGCTTACGAGCGTTCTCCTGGAACGGAACTCGTTCTCAAGTCGGGGACTTACTGTACTGTGCTAAAGTCTTAGACTCATATAAATAACTGCTGTAGAGTAAGGGTTTCTTAAAAATAAAAACAAAAAAAAATCATCACACAAAAAAATTAAAAAATACTATATAGTAATTAATGAAACAAAGTCAATAATGATTGTGATGAACCTGTGCTTAAAATATAATCTCAGGTACAATTTGTGCAGTTAAAGAAAAATTTATTAGCTTCTTAGTTTTACTGAAAATCCTGCAGAATCCTGGAGAGTCCTTCTGGGGACTTTGTCGACCTACTTCTTTTTTCATGCATGCAAAACCCAGAAGCTTTCTTTTTGTTTTTTGTTCTTTTTTATGTCTGAAAAGTGGTCTTTTACATCATATGCTGCTTTCTTTTTTTGGTCTACTGTTAGATTACTTTTTTTGCTGTAATAATATTTGTAAATCAGAAATGCTTTTTATACTCACTTAATAATTAAGTCATAAAATTAACCTATTCTTTAACTGAGCTACAAGTCAAATCAGCTGAATTGAACAATCCGAGCTCATAGTTCTTCACTAATAAAACACCGGAAACGTGCAGGCAGCTCTCCCTGCAGCTGGAAAAGGACCTGAAAGAACTGCGTGCTGGTGTGTGGCGTGTACCTGTATGTTATGTATAACATGCGTACCTGTGTATGTCTGAGCTTGTGGAGTTGCCGTGGAGATGTTTGGCCAGCTTGATGGCTCGGTTGTAAGACCGGTCCAGCTCGGTCATGATGAAGGTGAGATCAGAGGAGAGACCCGGGGTCACGGTGAATCGCCAAAACAAGGCTGGGACGTACACCAGCATGGCTACGAGTAAGAGGATGTAAGGGAAAAACTTCACGTGCATGAGGAAGAGAGAGGGAAAAAAAAAGAGAAGATAGAAAAGCATTAGTTGAGATCTAAATAATTGTTTTAGTTATGGTTATAAATACAGCAGCAATGTGTGTACTGTACTTATATATTTTTATATGTCCAAAACCCATATTGCTGTTCTTCACTTATCGTGGTGGTTTTAAAGTCACCAAAAAACCACAAGCATTTCCTCAATATCCAGTCCTTAAATAAGGAAACACTATGATTTGCTAACATTTTAACCTCGAGACTCACTAGTGTTACAAGCCGCATCCGCCTGTGTGCTCACAATTGCTTGACACGCGCTTATTGTCAACTTGAGGCGTCCCATGTCGTAGGAGTTTGTTTAGAAATAACAATTGTGATGAATGATGTAATAGAAATAAGAAAATGCAGCTTTTTAAGTTTAATGTATGACATTACATAATAATAATAATAATAATAATAATAATAATAATAATAATGTATATATGCAAAAGTATATGAGGTCAATTTGTGGTTTAAACGCTGCCCTTGGTTTTTAAGTGAGAAAATTTATGTTATAAAGAACGGGCTAAATTTAACTATGCGTGTTCAGTTTAGGTGTGAAGCTGCTGAGTAAAGCTGAGGTATAAAACATACAGAATTACAACATTCTTATCACCAGTACGTTTGATCGTGCCATCAAGCAAACGTAGGATGTATACAGGTCGTCCCAAATCGTGTTTCCAGGAGTCTGTTCTTAAGTCGGATTTGTTCTTAAGTCAGACAATGTGAGTCTTATATGCCGCTGTCACAAATATACAAATGTAAAGCATACGACAATCCACTTGACTGAATCACTGTCTGCCATCATGTGGCCAAAAACTGTAACCACACCCCAGGAAATCAATTACACACGGCGAACGTAACAGTTTTGTCTCTGCGTCTTAAATCATGAGGGGGAGACGCCGTTTTGACTCAGAGCTGTTTTCCACTATATTGGACTGTGAAGTTTTCTTGTTTTGTTGAGGATTTTCCGAAATTAGGATCATTCACCATAGGGACAGCTTTACAGGAAAGATATTTTTGATCATCGTGCTCCCGGACTGATTTACTGAACCAGGAGAGGCTGCCTCATTTCTCCAGCACCCCCAGACGCGCACACGTACAATATACTGGACTTGAAATATTGTATACATTGGCATCTGGTGCACTGCAGTGACTATTTTTTTGATTTTTATTTTATTTTTTTTACAATACACACAAGCTATCAATGAAAATTCACAACTCGAATGTTTGTAAGTCTGGGACTTATTTTCTTGTATCTGGGATGTGGAAATGTATTATTTCAAAACAGAAAAACTCAAACGTTTCGTCTCCCACAAACACTTTAGATCTTTTGAAAGAGTTTATTCTTGTATGTGGTATGTAGTGAGGCGATGACATCGAGCATACAGTACATGTGTCTTAAGATTCTCTGCAGAATCGTCTACAGATTGTAACATGCATTTTCAAACCTTCAAGACATTTCTTTCTGGAAAGATCAGATCGCTGATATGGGGATGTTTGCTGTATTTAAGGAGATGTTTGTTTAGTGATCACTTTCGGGTAGAAGCTACAGGACCAGCACTATAGACAGTAAAGTTGAAGTTTCAGCATGTTTTAACTAAAACTTGTAACTAAAACTGGATTGAAAAAAAAAAAGTTTTTTTAATTGTCGATTTTAGCAAAAAAGAAATGCAATTCTCGAGTGTGATCATAAGAGATAAAATAATCTTTAGAGTGTTGTGATTTATTAAAAGGGGTGTTCGTGTCAAACTGGGACTTTTGATTGCACAGATCACAAAAAAAAAAAAAAAACACTTTCGAGGATACTTCTTTATTTCTCTACATATAATCTCAACGCCAAGGACACAAATCCATAAGACTTGTCTACGACTTGTATAGGCTGTTATTACAACACTCAAGATTGTCCACATATTTAATATACACTGAGCGTGGTAGTAAAGTTATACTCGAGCTAATTCTGACAAGAACACACACTATTTTAAAAATCACAAGCCTGTACTGATTTATTTAAACGCTTGAGTGTGTGAGAGACAGAGACAACTGTTTGAGCAAGCTGTGTTAATTGAGGACCTTGTGCAATGAGAGTGGAAGTCCCCCGGTGTCCTGTTTCTGTACGTCTGCCCAGCAGTAGTTGTCCACAAACGCGGCCTGACGCCAGGAGAAGTTCATGGGAGCGAAGCAGCTTATCTGAGTACCTGAGGAGGAAAAACGTAATGAAAGAAAACGAAAGAAAGAAACATGACACTGATCTTAATTTCAGGCTTATGTTTACGTGACTGGGTTACAGCCTTCAATTGTGTTACTGAAAACACTTTCGTGTCAAAGGGGTTTTGTTTTCTTCAAGTATTGCGTTAACATCGTTTTCTTCCTGTACTAACCGTCCTCCCCTCCCCCAAGAATGCTTTAAAACTGGTGAACGATTTGCAATTAAAATATCTAGAGGCGTTTGCATGTGATTTGCAGCAAGGGATTCTGGAGAAAGTTTAAAGAAGGCAGACGTGAAGTAAACAGCTTGGAGTGAACTGAAGTGCACAGTTACATATCTAGTGTTGCTGCTAGTGGTTCAGCTTCGATCAGTTAATAAGACGTAACTCCTGTTAGTCACGTATTTTTAAAAAAAGGGGGGGAAAAAGAACCCATACACAAAAGAAATAAAAAAATATATTTAGAACAAATTTTAACAAAAGATGTTACAGTTAAACTGTACAACCCCAATGAGGATGTAACTGTTAATGGGCCAATTTTGTTTTTTAATGAATAAATATATAGGTAACTGATTTACAGCCTGTACTTCCACCTGAACACTTTGCTCTACGGAGAGGAGAATAAATTAAAGATGTTATGTAACCGTTTTTTTTTTTTTCTTCTTTTTTTTAATCAATACGCCAGATGATTTTCTTACATTACAGCTTGAATACCTGCTCGTCACACAGCTGGTGAGTTGTTTCACCTCTGGGACGATCTCTACCTCAGGAGAACAACACTGCAGTGATTTAAAGTGTTTTCACATTAGTGACCAGGGATCATTTCCGAGAACACTTCACCCAGTTTAATCCGGTTCATTTTGATCAGTGAGAACATAATTGTTCTGTACTCGAGCACGGATCAAATCACACACGAAAGACAATCGTACCTGGACACGGAAGTGGACGGAATATCATTAACGCCATTCGTCTCCTTATTGTGATGCTCTTTAAGTGTTTTAATATTATGCTTAGCAGTAGATTAACTTTCTGGTTTATAAAATAGATCTTTAAAAAAAAACTCTTTTTACATTTATAGTAGATATGAACTGGTCGATCAGCCAGTGATCAGAATTGGCTGGATTTCAGTTTGATTGGCCGTGACCGGTAATTCAGATTTAGATATAAATGATTAAGGGGGCACAGAAGCTTCTGTTTGGTGCAACAGAAACACATTTTTATGGCATTACATTATTCACTTTATATTAAAATGTTAAAAATCACAAGCAATTAAAGTCACTGATCGGTCTTTTTCTCTAAAAAGCGAATTAAGCGAATCGAACCCAGTCATTACACACGTTTACACCGCATACCCGCAACCACTTGCACCATAGAGGAGGTAAAGGGTCAAAGTACTTCAAAGTAGTAAGGTAGTGAAGTTTCTTTAGAAATAATAATTACGGCGGAGGACAGAGATGCGTGCTGCTTAGGAAAAATGTTAAACAATACAAACTAACTTAGAGTTTAAGTGCTGCGTTTGGTTTTTAACTGAGGATATTAATATTATAAGGAACGGGCAATGTTTAATTAACCATTAAACTTTTTTTTAACGTTTAAAATTGTAGTTAAGTTAGAGAATCGAGATATTTATAAAATCGTGATGGTATCGTATCAGGAGGTGACCGGTGAGTCCCATCTCTAGTGACAAGGGTTGTGTTGAACAAAGAGAGCTATAAATAAGTACAGAAGCCTCAGGTTTTTTTGTTTGTTTGTTTTGTTTTTTTTGGTAATATTGAAATGATTACTCAAGGTTTCTTTCGTATTTGTTGTTATGTATTATTATATTTAAGGATAATCTTTAAAATATGAAAAGATTCACAGCAGGACAGGTTCAGGGTGTGTAGAGAAAGAAGAATGGCATTTCTAATACACTATGTGTGTTGTGTGACTGTTTAACCTGCTGCTTACTCACAAAGACAAAGACGAGCACGAGAGCAACGTGTGAAAACGTGTAGCGTGTGTGAAACGTGAGTCCTACCGACTGAGACCTCCTGGGCGAAGGCCAGAGAGATGAGCAGCAGCGGCAGCCCCACCGCTATACACAGCACGAGCTTATCCAGCGCGAGATCCAGGCGCGCGCCCTTATACTTCCCCTCAGTACTCGGCTCTTTCAGTAAGAAGTCCGTGAAAACATACTCCGTAGCTACGTTGGCTATTGCCATGTTTAATCCCAGGCAGAAAAACTTCCACGATTTGCATTTAAAATTCCGAAACCGTCTCCTGGCTGCGTAGTAAAGTCAGAAACTGAAACTAAGCAAGCCCTAGAGAGACGAGCATTGTTGTTGCTCTGTAATTCCGCGGCGCGTAACTACTTCTTGACTTCCTGTTTTCTTCTTCTTCTTTTTGTTTAAAGGCGGAACGTTACACGACTCGTTACCGCCATCTGCAGCCCACATCAAATAAAGCAGCATTAAGCTAACCTTAGCTACAAGCAAAAACACACGCCAAAAAAGTTTATTATTAAAAATGTATTTTAGTAATATTTTTAATCATATTACCAAGAACATGTCACACACTCACACACAAAACTGGCTAGACAGAATTTAACGAAACTTTGCCAGTCCTTAGGTATTTGCCTGAAGTTAAACCTGCGCCATCAATGAAATCAAAATGTTGAGTAGAAGTGATGTTATGAGCAGTTATGTCACAGCATCTAGGGCTTTTTCGGACGAAAACTGTGCTTTTAGATAAAGTGCTCGAGGTAGGCGTGGCTATTCGCGTCACTCAACAGAGCCAATTAACACTATAGTAGCTTGTTTATACACAGAGTATGTGGAAGATACAGAATCAACAGTAATGCAAAAAAAAAGTAGCTTAATGCAAAAGTAATGATATGAACAGTTATGTGCCAGATTTAATAATCTACTTTAAAATAAGCAACTAATAAGCTACTTGGTTAATGTCAACAAACACCTGCACCAATAGATATTAATTAGAAAATCTAAGCTGAATATTTTTACTGGGATTAGTTCATATTTTCACTGCTGAAATAACAGCACTGAAGTGGTATAAGTGAATTGTAAGATGCTGGATTTCTTTTAAGACGTTTTAATCTTTATCCGTTCTACTTTCTGGATTTCTCATCAGTGATTGACTCTCCAATTACCGAACATGGAGTGTGTTTGGCTGACAACAAAAGAAGTACAACAAGGCGTAAAATACTCAATTTTATTAATGGGTTCTTTGTGTTAATAAGTTGGGCAGAGAGTTACAGAAAGACAGTCAGACATGAACCGTTCAGACTTCAACCTGAAATAAAATCAAAGCTCAAAGCTGATCAGCTTACTTTCAGCTTATTTTAAGCTTAACTATTTCTACAAACTCTTTTCCTGGGTACTAATATTAGTCTACATATGTACACATATATACATTGATACCTCGGCATGCGAACAGCCCGCGTCATGAATTTTGGCCTTAGGAATTTAAATTTTGCCAAGAATTTGCCTCGGGATACAAGTGAACAAACCAAGCCAAACCAAACGTTGGCCAAGTTGTAAATTTATTATTTATTTTTTTTTACAAATAAATATCTGAAAAGTGTGGCGTGCATTTGTATTCAGCCCCACTTTACTCTGATACCCCTAACCAAAATCCAGTGGGACCACCTGCCTTCAGAAGTCACCTAATTAGTAAATAGAGTCCAGCTGTGTTTAATTTAATCTCAGTATAAATACAGCTGTTCAGTGAAGCCCTTAGAGGATTGTTAGAGAACATTGGTGAACAAATGAACTTGGCAGTAACACAAGCACATATTCAAATCACACATGAATGTTCTGTATGACACACCAACAATGGCTGTAATATTGTGCATTGTTACATATTTCGTTATATAAACACCATAATTGCGCAATGAAATTACAAAAAAATCACCACGTCACTGTCAAATAAACAAATAACTTAAGCTGACTAAATAACTTAACTAATTCAATTTGTTAATGCAGTTTAGTGTTTTGCTAATGCATGCTAGCTACATTACGTATCCAGCTAATGACATCTTTCTAATTAATACTAATTGTATCTGTCTAAGATTTAATGTTAAATAACAGCATCACCACCCCTTGCTATTTGTCTATCCAGCCACCATTGATTGCTAGTTTTTGTTAGCTAGATACTGTATGTAGAAGCTGTTATCTACAAAGCTGCCAACTCTCACACGTTGAGCGTGAGAGTCACACAGTCGCTCATCTGCACACATCAACAGTGAAAAGCAGTTGAAATTAATACACATTTACAGCTGTGTGAAGCCATCAATCAAACCCAAAAGAAGTGATAATAATTGGAGCCGTTATAATGGTGCTGAAAAGATCAAGAAGTTAAACACCAGCTGGATCATTAAAGAGAGATTAAGTGCAATGGTTTTGTATTGTCTAAAAAAGGAAATACATGTGATTATTTAGTTACATTAAAATAGTAGCATCGTGTTTTATTATGTAGCACTATTATATTACATAGAGTTATATACGATATACATTATATATAGAGTTATTATAAATACTAACAAACATGATTAAGAGAGAATCACGTGCGTGAGAGAGAGAAAGAGAGATTACGAATTATATGTGCAGCACAAACCCACTTTTTAATTAGTAACTTTTTTTGTCTTTTTCTTTTCTTTTCCCCCTCTTTTGTACCGATAATGATTTTTCTTTGGGTGTATTTTCTCCATTATTATTAGTAGTAGTGGTAGTATTATTAGTAGAGGTAGCAGTAGTTGGTAGTATTATCTTTGGTTTCATCACATTATTTTACTTTTTGCGCAGTTAAATGCATGTCTTTTTTTTATCTACTAATTTCTTTTGTTATTTTGTGACCTGATTCTGACCTTTGGCAATATGTCAAACCAACAAAGCACCCTTTCAATCTTTGTATCTCTTTCTCTCTCTTTCTCTCACACACACCCTCAGGACCAGCGGCAGATCCAGACTATTCCAATCCTACAATTTATAATATCTTATATAATATTTATTTTTCTCTTTTTCATGTTTCTGCATGGCTCAAGTTTCCTCGCTGCCCTCCTACATTCTCTTTGTTCCATGACTCCTGTATGACTGCTGCATATCACATAATATCGCATAGGTTTTGTTGTATTCTCTCTTAATCGAGTTTGTTAGTCCCTTATAAATATGAATACAGATACATTATTTTTGGTATAAATAAAATTGATGCAAATATTGTACTTTTCTCTGTCCTGTGTGTAAATAATTTTACTGCCCTCTGGGGATGGGCATGTGCAATGGGGGCATTCTGTGTGTGTGTACCCTTGAAACTAATGCCTTTATGTTCAGAATATTACTCCAAGCTTTTCTGAAAAGTTTTCTAGAAAAAATATACTAACTTTCACTTGGCCACTTCCATTCATAACACAAAACAGAATTATGTAATAACAGTGTCGAAATATCATGTTAGGTAATTTGCTGACGATAACCAACCTAATTAAAATTAACTAGCTTTAATGCAAGGTACAGTATGTTATCTAGCTTGCTAACTACTATTCACCGCTATGTTAGCTGTTTGCTAGTTTGCCACATAGACATTATTAGCTATCTGCCGATACAATTTAAACATATCCATGTTTATTTAGAATATAATTCTTGTTTAATTACAGTATCAAATATTCATGTTAAATATGTAATCAAAAGTAGTTATCTAGTAAGTTCCCAGTCCACTTATTTGACTGGCCCAAGACATTCTAACTGGAAAGAGTGGTTTGAATTTTTCCTTTTGAATGTAAGGGGTGAAATCTTCAGTTGCCCTCAGTCTGAGCTCGACAAATGTCAGCGCTAAGGCAGTAAATTTAAACATATTATTATTAGTATTAGTAGTAGAAAAGTATAAAGTAGTATTTTAAATGGCTTCGTATCTAACAGAGAGATGGAGATGGACACAAAAACATAAACATATAAATTAGTAAAATGATAGTCGTAAAATTTTGAAAAAAAAAAGATTTAATGATTTACTGTTTGTGTAAAAACACTAGATAAATTTATATGTACAACAATTTGTTGACAACATCTTATCAGAAATTGACGAGACAAATAATTAGAGTTCTTATTATATTATTTATTGTATAAGTTGCATTAATGCCAACTGAAGGTCTCATTCTCCCTCACCTTCCCAGCCTTCCTTAAAACATCTAATGCCTCCTTCCCTGATCTTATCTCGACTTGTCCTGTGTCTCGAACTTTTCGTCTGCTTTTATCCGGCACTTCTACACACTGTAACTTCTCTTCTTCTGTACTGTTCTACTTTTTTAGTTGGAGTTCTGTAGATTGCATTACCACTCAGTATAGATCTCTCTCTCTCTCTCTCCTCAGTTTTCCTGTCCTTTAAGGCCAAATTTCCAGTCCAGTCTTCCTTGAAAACAACTTCAATTGCTTTTTTTCCCCTGCTCAGTGACTCCCCTATTCTAGGAAACTCTTCACGTTGCTTTCTGCTCTCCATAGTTCTTGGAGCTGTGCCACCATATCTAGCCACTCTTGCATATATTTCCTGTATAAGAGCAGTACATGCTTGGAAGTCTTACCTTCAAGGCATTTCTCACAGAGTCCCGTTGGGTGTTTACCTACTATAAATAGAGTGTTATTAAGGTTGTTGTGTCAAATTCTTAGTCTGATAATTAATACTTCCTCTTTATGATTTCCCACTCCTTATCACATCTACTTTGTCCGGTATTCAATGCAAATGTCTTGCTTTCGGTTTATTATCCCATTCATGTTTCCATAGTTGCTTTGCTCCTCTCCACAGTACATTAAATTAAATTCCATTTAATTTTCTTTGTATAGCACTTTTAACAATGGTCATTGCAGCAAAGAAGCTTTACAGAATGAAAAGGAAAAAAATGTAGGGAAATGAGTGTGAAATTAAAATATGTATGAATCAAAGTGATCAGATTGTCCCTGATGAGAATTACAAGGACAATGGCGGCAAGGAAAAACTCCCTGAGTGCTGTGCCTTCCTGAGATAGACGTAAAGCATCCAGTCATTCCACCGTCAAACCACTATACCTTTCCCCGCTGACTTTGATAAATATTTACCTTAACATCTAATTTTTTGGTTGCTTTTTTTGCCATAAAGAATTAGTATGCTGTTTGAGGTTTGTTAAGGTTATTATCTCATATTATAGATTACTCTATGACGTCACATTTGAGAGAAAATTTGAAGAGAACTTTCCTACATGACACACACGAATGAAACAATTTCAGATAAGATTAATAGTATAAAGTAACCTGACATGCATTTTAGGTTATTAAATCATTCATGCTACTTGTTATCCAGTTTACAAAAAAAAATTGATAGTATGCTCATAGTCAGCAACGAAATCAGGAACGAGTCACTGGCTGCAATGAATCAGACTTCACAGCGGATTCTCCCGCCTTCTACGCCCTGAATGGTCAGTATGTCTTATGACGTGGGGATATCACCCAATCGGATTTCCTGCAACGAGGAGGGACCCGTGCGCATGCGCACTTGTACGCTACGTCAGCCTTCTCTCTTTGCGTGTGTGTAGAATCTACGTGGCTTTATACCGAGTACAGTGAGCACCGCTTCAGCAGCAGCGTTTACTCACACAGGTACGGTCTTATGTTTTTGTTTATTTACTATTATAATTTTTTTTACATGTAAAATACTTCTGAATATATTTTAATAATGTGTGTTTGAAATATAAACCGATATTATGTCTAACTGCAGCGTTAGCTACGTAGCGTAGCTATTAGCTACCTAGCTGGCGTCCCAGTACATACCTGGATGTGAAGAACATCAACACGTTAGTTACTGGAGTTAAGCTGTAATTATGGCAGCACGTGCAGTATACAGTAGTGTATCATACACAGTGTGTTGTACACGGGGCATTTCCGGTGTGTGAGTTTAACCAGTAGGTAGAGCGGCTAATCCCAATACCCAGTGTAAATGTACCTCACTTCAGACAGGCTGCCTCTGTCTGCCCCTTTCTTTCTTTCTTACTTTCTGTCTGTCTGCCCCTGTCTGTCTGCCTGCCTGTCTGCCTGTCTGCCTGTCTGCCTGCCTGTCTGTCTGCCTGTCTGCCTGCCAGCCCCTGTCTGTCTGCCTGCCAGCCCCTGTCTGTCTGCCTGCCAGCCCCTGTCTGCCTGCGCCTGTCTGTCTGCCTGCCAGCCCCTGTCTGTCTGCCTGCCAGCCCCTGTCTGTCTGCCTGCCAGCCCCTGTCTGTCTGTCTGCCTGCCTGCGTCTGTCTGTCTGCCTGCCTGCCTGCGTCTGTCTGCCTGCCTGCGTCTGTCTGTCTGCCTGCCTGCCTGCGTCTGTCTGTCTGTCTGTCTGTCTGTCTGCCTGCGTCTGTCTGTCTGCCTGTGTCTGTCTGTCTGTCTGCCTGCGTCTGTCTGTCTGTCTGCCTGCGTCTGTCTGTCTGTCTGCCTGCGTCTGTCTGTCTGTCTGCTGCCCTGCGTCTGTCTGTCTGTCTGCCTGCGTCTGTCTGTCTGTCTGCCTGCGTCTGTCTGTCTGTTTGTCTGTGTCTGTCTGTCTATTTTCAGATTGTACCTCTAACTTTCTGTGTGTGCCCCTCACCTCTCAGTCCGTCATTGTCTCACTCTTTCTATCTGTGCTGTCCCAGTCACCATGACTTCTCTCTTTCTCTTGCTGTTTCTTTCTTCTCTCTCTGTCCCTGCTCCCCTTTCTGTCTGTCCATTGACCTCTCTCTCCCTCTGTGCCCTGTCCCCATTTCTGTCCCTTTCTCCTTCTCACACATGACCTGTCTTCCACTCTCACTCTCTGTCCCTCTTTCTCTGTCCTGTGCCTCACCCCCCCCCCCCCCATTTCTCTGTTGTCTGTCTGTCCCTGTCTTTTTCAAATCCAACTTTTTATTGTCACATACACAATATGATATGCAGTGAAATGCATACATGACCGTGACTAAAAAAAGAAAAGACAAATGATAATACAACATGGAAAAGTATGTAAAATATAAAATCTATGTGGAGTAATTTTGGTACAATATAATATGGGCCATATTTGTGCCTCTTTCTGTGTAGCTCCTCTCTTTCTATATCTGCCCGTTTCTGTCTCTTTC
>JAAGKR010013261.1:0-14387 GCA_011419295.1 Clarias macrocephalus
TTCATCACTTCACCAATGGTTCCACCCACCCACCCTACTCCCCCTCCCCGAATCATCAAGGGTAGTCCCGCCTATACTGTACGCCGGATCCTCGACTCGCGTCCCTGGGGCAGAGGTATGCAGTACCTAGTTGACTGGGAGGGCTATGGCCCCGAGGAACGGTCTTGGATTCCAGCCCGGTTCATCCTTGACCCCGAGCTCATACAGGACTACCGTCGTCGGGTATCCTCCACCCCTGGACCGTCGGGAGTCGGTCCTGGACAGGGGGGTACTGTCATGCACACTCGCACCGCGACCGGCACGAGGACCCGGAAGTAAGACGGTCGCGCTTTCAGAAAGCATAAAAGGAAACAAGATGGCGCTTCAGATCGCTCAGTCATTGAGTTCATTCATGCCTTCGCTATCGCTTCACCAACGGTTCCGTGAGTACTCACCTATTCAGGTTGCTTCCTTGATTGAGTGTGTGTTGCTAGAACGCGGGTTTATTTGTGTAGATCCTTGCTCTTGCTGTAAGAGAGTTCTAAGAGTAAACGCGTGGTTATCCTGCCTACTCGCGCTGCTTCCGCGTTTGGGTTTACCGTCCACGCAACACGGGCAACTGCTAAGGCTGCTGTGTTCGTCCCTCGGTTGCTCGTGACATCTGTGGTGTGAAAGTAACTTTCTGAATGTGTCCCTGAGAAGTTGGTCTCATGTTTTGTTTTGGTTATTATTATTTTTTCAAAACCTATTTGCTGTTGATTGTTAAATTATCATATTGTTACAAATGTGCATATTATATAAATTGTTACATATTACACACTGTTAATATTGTTTGTGTTGGCCAATAAAGCTGATTTTATACTTATTCTGTTTTATATTTTACATAGTGAATGACAATCTTCCATGTATTCTGGCTTTTATACCATACCAACATTAGATGGGGTGGTGAACAGCATAGTATCATGGCACTATAATGCTGGTCACCAGCATACCAGCAAAATGTATGCTGGTCACCAGCATGCCAGCACCAAAACACAACTTATGCTGGTATAATGGTAACTAAGTATGTAGCCTATGCTCTTTTTTCAGCAGGGGTTCCAGCTGATTAGAGAAGAATCCGCCAGTCAGAAGTACTCTGTGGAAGTCCTTCGGTGCAAAAGAAGTGATTGGCTATGTTTTAGTGGCAATTTTGTAACACTGAACAAAGTTAAGCAAGCATACAGGCAGAGTCATTTAGACATGAGAGACGTGAGACATGTACACGCTTGGGGAATGGTGCATTATTTGCATTTAAATGTTGTCTGAAAACACTAAAACAACTCAGAATTAATAGAGGTTCTGATTATCTGGCATGAATATTATTTAGTACAACAAAAAAAACTTAAATTTTTTGAGTTATTCTAATTTTCTATTCTGAAAGTATATTTTTCCATTAATTTCTATATTTAAAGTTTGATGTCTTTAAATGTAACATGGTGGGTTAAAAACAACCCAACCATAATCCAGCCACTAGGTCACTAACTAGGTGACAGAACAAGCACTGGGTTGTTTTGACCCAAGTGCTGGGTTTTACCATTTAACCCCGGGTTGTTCATTTGACCCTACCAGTGGCTTAAATTGACACTCTGTCAAGCTCGCTAGAGGGCGTGATGAATCCAATTGCAGATAGTGTGAGTAATTCCCAGGAAAAAGCTGAAGTGGCGCTTATGAGTGCTTGTGAGAACTTGTGAGCAAAGTGGGGATTTTAAAAAGGAGGCGTAGGTACAATTCTGCGCTGCAATGTGAGCGGAACAAGCCTCGCTGGAATGCGGAAGCACGGAGTACCAGCGTGAATG
Source organism: Clarias macrocephalus (assembly GCA_011419295.1). NCBI lineage: Eukaryota > Metazoa > Chordata > Actinopteri > Siluriformes > Clariidae > Clarias > Clarias macrocephalus. Next base: position 1,815 of record JAAGKR010013261.1, read on the forward strand.
CACCGAGGCGAGAGACATCGTGCGTGACATAAGCGTTGCGTGATAGCAGAAGCGCGCAGAGCCGGCACAGGTGAGATGCAACCTGTGATGTACTGTTTGCCAGTGTGTGCAGCGTGAGCCTTGTGTTGAGGCGGCTGCGTGTTGAGGCGGCGTGGGAAGAGAGAGCTCTACGATGAATGCCGACGTGGAGAGAAGGAGCTTGGGCTCGGCGACAATTAATCGTAGTCGTGGACAGGCGGGAGTCGAATCTGGAGAGATAGGAAGCAGTCTGTGATCCAAGCTCGTAGTCGGTAACAGGTAAGAGGTCGGCAACACGAAGTATCCAAAAGGCTAGAGTCAGAATGAGAGGCGAAACCGTGGTCAGTGAAACAAAGCATGGTTGAGATCCAGTAGACAGTGAAGAAAAAATGCTGGAATATTGGGCTAGTGAGGCACTCAGTAATCTGGCGACGTGGCGGTGTCAGAGCAAGGTATGAGCTGATTACTGATAGCGTCCAGGTGTGCAGAGAACAGAAGTGGTGCGATGTAAGGAGCGGCAGGGAACATGGAACAGGAGTGCTTAGGTGATTATGGCGGGGCTGTGGTTTGGCGTGTCGTGACATGTACCCTCCCCTCTATGAACACCTCCAGGCATTCTTGCAGGTGCTTCGGGGTGTCTGTAAAAATCTGAGATGAGAGACCAGTCTAGGATAAAACTGGTACCCAGCTTCTCTCTTCAGGGCCGTAGCCCTCCCAATCCACTAAGTACTGAAGGCCCCGTCCCCGGCGGTGAGTCTTGAGAAGCCAGTGGATGGTAAAGGCTTTTCCCCCCATCTATGAGTCGGGGGGGTGGGGGAGGCTGGGGGTTGCGGATAATGGGCAGGAGATTAGACGACGAATCTGAGAAACGTGAAAAGTAGGTTGATTCTGTGCATGGAAAGGTGTAGGGCTAGTTGGACAGAGCATGGATTTATGACTCGGGCGATAGTGAAGGGTCTGATGAAGCTTGGTGAGAGCTTCCTGGATGTGGTCTTGAGTGGAAGGTCCCGTGTAGACAGCATGACCCTTTGGCCGATACGATACCTGGGAACTGGTGGCCGATGATGATTTGCCTGGCACTGGAAGGTGCTTATGGTGTGTAGTAGTTGATTTCGGGTACACTACGATCTTCTTTTGCACCGAAGGTTTGGGCTGAGGAAACTGCTACCTCCTATTCCTGGGCAGAAAAGAGGGGTGGTTGATAGCACAGACAGCAGTGGAAGGGGACATGCCTATGGACAAGGTAGGGAGCGAGTTGTGTGCGTACTCAATCCAGGGTAGGAAGCGACTCCAGGAGGATGGGTCTTGAGAGGCCATACACCTTAAAGATTTCTCCAACTCTTGGTTCACCCGTTCCTTTTGGCCGTTAGTTTGGGGATGAAAGACTGGGGTTGGCGCCGACAAGTTTGCAAAAAGCCTTCCAGATCTGGGCAGAAAACTGAGGGCCCCTGTCCAAGACAATGTTGACAGGGACGTGAGACGTGATTAATTAGGAGTTCGGCTGTTTCTTTGGCAGATGGGAGCTTGGGTAATGGAACGAAATACGCTGATTTAGAGATGGTTAAGATGCAGGTGTTGTTTTGAGAGGTGTTAGGCCAGTGATGAAGTCGATAGAAATGTGAGACGAGGGGCAGAACAATGGGAGAGGTCGGAGGAGACCCTCAGGAGAGCGGTTAGTCATCTTATTCTTGGCACAGGTGTCGCAGGAGGCCACAAAGTTTTTGACGTCCTCCTTCATGGTGGCCCACCAGAAGCATTGGTGTAGTAGGGAGAGGATGCGTGCCGCCTCAGGAACTTTGGGCCCAGTCTAGCACCTGTGGTCGCACGAAAACTAGGACGAAAAGCTTGTTGGTTGGAACGATGCTTGGGCCAGGTTCCCGTTCGAGGGTCTGCCGAACCAGCTGCTCCACGTCAAGTTGAGTTGTTGCCACAAGGCAATGAGAAGGAAGGATCGCCTCCGTCGTGGATGTGTCCTGAGAGGTGGAGAATTGCCGGGAGAGGGCGTCAGGTTTGATGTTCTTGTGGTCGATCCATAAGTGTCTCCATTCTTCAAGGGCTAGCTTGACTGCCAAGAGTTCACAGTCCCCGATGCCGTAGTTGCGTTCGGGGGGTGTGAGTCGGCGGAAGAAGAAGGATCAAGGGTGAATTTTGTTGTCTTTCAGGGATATCTGAAACAGGATTGCCCCTACTCCAGTCTCAGATGCATCTACTTCCACAACGAACTGGAGGGAGGGTTCAGGAAAGATAGGATGGGTGCTACGGTGCTGCCTGGGGGTTCCATCGGAATGGGATCTTGGATGATGTGAGTCCCGGATATGGGGTTGCCACCATGCTGTAGCTTCGAATAAAGCGTCGATAAAAGTTTGCGAACCCCAAGAAGTGTTGGAGTTTGCGCCTTGAAGACGGTACCGGCCAATCAGTTACCGCCCTCACCTTGATGAGGTCCATCTGGATGCCTGCAGGGGAAATATAATATCCCAAAAAGGATGTGGAAGTGCAATGAAACTCGCATTTCTCTGCCTTGATGTAGAGTTTATTGTCCAGTAGCCGTTGCAAAACCTGGCACACATGGAACCAAGCATGAGAATATCAGGATATCGTCCAGGTAAGCAAAGGGTAAAACACTGAGAAAATCCCTGACATCATTGATAAGGGCCTGGAACACCGCCGGCACGTGGATTAAGCCGAACGGAACCACTAGGTACTCGTAATGGCCAGTGGATGTGTTAAAAGCAGTCTTCCATTCATCAGCCTTCCGTATCCTGACAAGGTGGTAGGCATTCCTCAAATCTAACTTGATGAAGATGTGGGCGTCCTGGAGAAGTTTGAAGGCAGGCAACATCAAAGGAAGAGGGTAGCGGTTCTTCTGTATTGTCTGTAATCAATACAGGGTCTGAGCGACTTTTTTTTCTCTACAAAGAAAAATCCTGCCCCCGCTGGTGAGAATGATGGACGGATGGTCCCTGCTGCGAGTTAATCCTTTATGTATTGTTCCATGGCCTCTCTCTCAGGGTGGGAGAGGGAGTAAAGTCGACCCTTAGGTGGTGAGGTGCCTCGGAGGAGGTATATTGCACAATCATAAGGTCGATGTGTGGGTAAGGAGGTGACCCGTGACTTCAGTCGAAGGTCATAATACTCTGTGGGTTCCTTGGTTAGGTCGGGGATTTCCTCTTGTGGAGTGAGCGAACTTTGGCCCATAGGGGTGGAATGTAAACATGAAGAGAGGCAGGTTGGGCTCCAATCCAGGACTCTTCTTTTAACCCAATCAATGTGAGGGTTATGCAGTCTTAACCAAGGGAGACCCAGAACGATGGGTGCATGGACATTTTGAATAGTTAGAAGGGTAATAGTTTCAGTATGGTTGCCTGAAAACTGCAGGGTAACGGGGTGGTGCGATGAGTAATGGGGGAAAGTTTGCTGCCATCGAGAGCCTGAACCATAAAAGATTGACATAGGGGTGTGAGGAGAATTTTGAATTCGGAAGCAGTGGAGGAAGAGATTAAGTTCTGATCGGCCCCAGAGTCCACTAATGCGTGAGTGACATAAGATCGGTCGCCATGTGTCAGGGTCATGGAGAAACATAATCGCTGGTCCGGGGAAGAAACAGATGCGGGGCCCCCCTGCATACCCAGAACTATGTGGGAGCCTGACCTTTTAGTGGACAGGATCGCACAAAATGGCCAGTCGGACCGCAGTAGAAGCAGGCACTGTGGTCCTTGCGGCGCTGATGCTCCTTTGGCGAGATGCGTGCACACCCTATCTGCATGGGCTTGGGGGGAGGCTCAGGTGTGGCCGAGGTAAGTGTCGAGGTGCATGTTTCACGATAAGGCTGACCCTCATTTCGCCATGCCTGCTTACGGTCATCAATGCAAGTCGCTAAGTCAATGAGACCCAGCTCCCGGGCCGCAAGCTCGTCCTTAATTGGGTCCGAGAGCCTTTTCATCCCAGTCACAAGAAGGAGCCAAGGTCCGAAAATCAATGGCATAGTCAGAAACGGAATGAATTCCCTGACGTAGTTGAAGTATTTGACTGGCTGCTTGATGCCCCGTAGATGCGCAGTCAAAGACCCTCCTCATTTCATCCATAAAGGTTTTGTAGGTGAAACAGCACTTGGACTTGGGAATCCCATAATGCTGTTCCCCATTCTCTCGCCTTTCCTGAGAGGAGGGTGATGATATAGGCAACCTTGGTATGATCCGTAGGAAATGATGTAGCCTGTACAGTCGTGGCCAAAAGTTTTGAGAATGACACAAATATTAGTTTTTACAAAGTTTGCTGCTAAACTGCTTTTAGATCTTTGTTTCAGTTGTTTCTGTGATGTACTGAAATATAATTACAAGCACTTCATACGTTTCAAAGGCTTTTATCGACAATTACATGACATTTATGCAAAGAGTCAGTATTTGCAGTGTTGGCCCTTCTTTTTCAGGACCTCTGTAATTCGACTGGGCATGCTCTCAATCAACTTCTGGGCCAAATCCTGACTGATAGCAACCCATTCTTTCATAATGACTTCTTGGAGTTTGTCAGAATTAGTGGGTTTTTGTTTGTCCACCCGCCTCTTGAGGATTGACCACAAGTTCTGAATGGGATTCAGATCTGGGGAGTTTCCAGGCCATGGACCCAAAATTTCAACGTTTTGGTTCCCGAGCCACTTAGTTATCAATTTTGCCTTATGGCACGGTGCTCCATCGTGCTGAAAAATGCATTGTTCTTCACCAAACTGTTGTTGGATTGTTGGAAGAAGTTGCTGTTGGAGGGTGTTTTGGTATCATTCTTTATTCATGGCTGTGTTTTTGGGCAAAATTGTGAGTGAGCCCACCTTGGATGAGAAGCAACCTCACACATGAATGGTCTCATGATGCTTTACTGTTGGCATGACACAGGACTGATGGTAGCGTTCACCTTTTCTTCTCCGGACAAGCCTTTTTCCAGATTCCCCAAACAATCGGAAAAAGGGTTTATCTGAGAGTATGACTTTGCCCCAGCCCTAAGCAGTCCATTCACCATATTTTTTGCAGAAGATCAATCTGTCCCTGATGTTTTTTTTGGAGAGAAGTGGCTTCTTTGCTGCCCCTCTTGACACCAGGCCATCTTCCAAAAGTCTTAACAGCCAGATCTATATGTTTGACATTGAACTCACTCTGGAAACACTGATCTAGAGTATAAGACCCTTTTGCAGACCCAGCCAGGATGATAAGGTAAGATAAGATAAGATAACATAACATATTACTCTTTTTTTAGTGCCCCAATATGCACATATACACCATAAATCTATGAGAACAAGCATAAAAACTGTGAAAAAAGCTGGACAGGGGAAGACAGGGGAAAAATCCCCTAGTAGGTCAATGTCTCTGCAGTAGTCCAATTATGTCCTGAGTGCTTCTGTATATATATATATATTTTTTTTTGGTAGTGAATAATGGCAAAGGCCTTCTAGTGCCATTTATTATGCACTGCCATGTTAAATGTATGAGTGCTTTTTATTTGTTAATAATATTTCTTACTTATACTTCCTATTCACAGCTTGCAAAAGTGTTTGACCAGCTCAAGAAGTGCTGATGGTAATATCCAGGAATTGTCCTGAAGACAGACCCAGCCAAACAGCAAACGAAAAACAGCAGGGAAATAACTTTTTTTTTTTTCTTATTTGGAGCATATACATATTTTTTGGACAGGGTCACGTTGCATTCTGCCAAAAAGAAAAATGTGGTCCCTTAGTCTTCATGGGTACAGATATTTTTATTGCTGATAAAACTTTGACAAAGCACTTAAACTGTGGTATATAGTAAGTGGGTAATGCTTTATTTTATTGCAGAGATTATGTAAAGAAAATAAAAATATATGTAAAAACACTTGGTTATGTAACTATAGTTGCTCTACCCACTAATCATAGGTAAATATTACTGTAAAGTTACATGATACCAGTTACAAATACAAATTATACCAGTTTATTTACTTGATTATTGAAATTATATTTTTATACAAAAATAACTATTTTTTTACATCTTTCTAACAGTCATTTCTAAATCTTTTTTGATTAGTTCATGCTATTTACATAGGTTACATACGTTAAATAAGTAATATTATTAGTAAATATCTAGATAGCAAATTCATGTTGGAGGAGCCTTACCCATAATTTGCTTTTTAGTGTTCTTCTCAGGTTTCAATATGATTATATAACACTTTGGCAGAAATATGCAAAAAAGTAAACCAAAGCTTGATGCTAGAATAGCAAATATTTGTACAGCTACAGTGAATTTTCCAGGAGAGCTGACATAAGCAGGAATAAATGCGATCCAAACTGAGCAGAATATGAGCATGCTGAATGTGATGAATTTGGCTTCATTGAAATTGTCAGGCAGCTTCCGGGCCAGAAAAGCCAAAATAAAACACAAAACAGCCAGGAGTCCTATATAACCCAACACAGCCCAAAAACCTACCGCAGAGCCCACATTACATTCCAATACGATCTTTTCCTTGTAGTAGCTCATATTATTGTAGGGAAAAGGAGGAGATATTATTAACCACAGTATACAAATAATGACCTGTACAAGAGTGAAGGCAAGTACACTGAGTCTCTGCTGTAAAGGCCCAAACCATTTCATGACATTACTGCCTGGAAGTGTAGCCCTGAAGGCCATTAACACCACTACTGTTTTTCCCAGAACACAGGAGATACAGAGGACAAAGGTGATCCCAAATGCGGTGTGTCGCAGCATACAGGACCACTCAGAGGGGCGACCAATAAAAGTAAGAGAACAGAGAAAACACAGTGTCAGTGCAAAGAGCAGCAGGAAGCTCAGTTCAGAATTATTTGCTCTAACAATTGGTGTGTTTTTGTGTATAAAGAAAATTACAGCAATGCAGATGGTAAAGGATACTCCTAACAAAGAAAACAATACAAGAATAATTCCTATTATTTCCTGAAATGACAGGAATTCCACAAGTTTTAAGACACAAGTATCTTTCTTTTCATTAGACCACAGCTCCAGAGGACACTTGATACATGTAATAGAATCTAAAGAAAGAGAAAATGAATTTCAATGCATGAAAGGACAATACTATTGTGGTTACTATTTATAAAACTATAAAATTCTAATTCATAATTTCGTTATACCTGTTATGTTACTGATTTCACCCGCTGCACATGGGATACAGTCAAAACAGCAGATTGGTTTTCCTTTCTGAACAGCCTTCCTGTTGCCTGGGAGACAACTTGGACTACACACTGAGACCGGCACCTGAAAAGCATTTTTGTTGTATATTGGTCTTATTGAATATTTTTTATTATATTCCTAAAATTTATTTTTCTCATTACATGTAAATATAGCTATTGTTTACCTGTGGTATGTTGTGGGCCCAGACTATATTGATGTTGTTAAAGGACAGCTGAAGGTGTCTTTGCTGAGAAGCATCATAGAAGCCCACTTTAACAAATACTGTTTTACCGTCTTTACCTTGTTGCCAGTTCAACACATCATACCTAGCTGGTGGGTCTCCATTCTCATCAAAAAATACATCATCCTCGTCTGTTGTGGTGAAATGAATTTTCTTCAACTCATTTACTATCTAAAGAAATCATTGCAGACAATTCAGTTAAGAATAAAAAGACATAGTTTTCACCAGGATATTTTGTAACAGTTACCTGCCATGGTTTCTGGTTATCTGCTAGGTTTGTACACACATTGGGAGCTGCTTGTTCACTGTCCTTCTTGGAACATCCATAACTGTTGTGCAGGGCATATGCCACAGCATACACAGCTTTATAAATATTATTTGCAAGTCGTGAGTCTGAGATGTCTGTATACATGTTTTGAATATGAGCAAGACTTTCGTTGCTTGTGCACATTTGTTTAATCTCAACAGTTGTTTGGTTTAGAAGCTGACATTCGAATATTGTCTCCCACACCTCTTTGTAGATAGCTACATGAGAAGCTGGATTAAGTTTAATCAGAAATTGCCCCAGACCATTAATTGTACCTTTTGGAATAGCAAAACCCAGAGATCCTTTCAGAATATGTTGCCATTCAGCATTGGCAGTATTCAAATCAGAAATCCAGGACTCACTTCCTACCCACTGAAAACCAGTCATGTTCTGCAAGGCCATTTCTTTTAGAAGAAACACAAAGTCGGAGTATGAAACAAAAGCTACAATTACTTTGGAGGTTGAAGCCTTAATAATCTCAACTATTTTCAGAATTTTTTCTCTGGGATCTGTCTTAAAAAATGACTTAGAATACTCAATGCAGATTCCTTCTTTTTTGGCTGCACTGATAAATTCAATTATGCCATTGTTCCCATAGTCATTATCACTGCATAGGGTCCCAACCCAGGTCCATCCAAAATATTTGACCAACTTTGCTAAAGCTCTGCTTTGGAAATAATCACTAGGAACAGTTCTGAAAAAAGATGGGTGTTTTTTTCTGTCACTTAAGCAGGCACACGATGCAAAGTGACTGATCTGAAATAAATTCATCTAGTTTAAGAAACTGTAGAAAATACCACGATATGTACTGTGTTCATTTGAATTTATAAACATAATTGTAAAAAGAGCTAAATAATATTGCATGCAATGTACTGTATTGACTTCAGAGTAATGCATGTTTTTACTTTGATATCAAAAGGCATATGATTTACCACAGGTATGTGTAAAGGTCCCACTGTAGCAGATATGGCAATAGTAGGGGTAGATGATGATTGTCCTATGATTGCTTGAACTGTTTCAGGTTTTGAGCAGGACACTGATGTTGTATTCATCTGTCCACTGATTAAGGACAAAGAAGCTCTAGTGCTCATTTCAACAGATCCACATGTATCATAGATTTTATAACCTAAATTGATGCCAGGAAGAATATCAGTCCTGTTGTTGATTTCCTCAATGGCAAAGACCATTGTTTGAACACTTTGAAATTCTCTGAGATTCAAACTGTGGAATAATTATTCAAGTCATGAATACATTTTGAAAGACTTTTGTACATGTTGTATGTATAAACTTTCTTTGATTAAATGTTCAAATGTTTTTGATTAAACCTAATTCATGCTACAATTTTCATATTGCCCCTTACCTAGTGCATTCTCCTTGCCGTGGCCCTGATGTAAATGTTTGTGCTGTCTGGTCCCATTTGTTGTGGATGGAAAATATTCCACCAATCAGTACATCTCCATCTATGCTGAGTTGAGGAGGACTGGATAGCCCTTGTACATTGCATGAAGGATCAGCTGCTGTCAGCTGAGTGAATAGAAACCATGTACGCAAGAAACTCATTCTCATCTCCGCAAAAATTAACCCTGACTTCTGGGTGTTTATATAATCTTCTTTAGGTTTCAAAATGACTGATGATCTTTACTTATGCATATGCATTACCTCATTATTTTGCATTCTGCATAACACCCAATGAAATCCCTGCTGAAAAATCCAGCATAGACCAGCATGATTTATATCCTGGTCTATGCTGGTTAATACTGGTTAGTGCTGGTCTGTTGTTGGTTTAGCTGGTGACCCAGCATAACTGATGGAAAACCAGCATGCTTGCTGAAAAATCCAGCATAGGCCAGCATAATTTATATGCTGGGCCACCAGCAAGGTTTTGGTAGTTAAAATTGGTTACCATTTTAGCTCATTATCTTGTTTTTTAACAGATAGTACTGAAAATAATGTGTGATGTAAACACATGGACCATGTAATGTTATCTTTAAATGCATTTACATACAAGAGACAAAAATAATCCATTTACCAAAAACATGTAAATACATTACTTTACATTTATTAAATATCTGTGGGTTGTCTAAAAACACAACACAAACCTTTTATATAAATGCACTTAAAAAAAAATAATAAATTGAAATCACTTAAAACTGAAAAAAAAAAAAAAAACAGCATAGACCATCATAGCTGGACACCAGCTTGACCAGCAATTATACCAGCAGGGTTACCAGTATACCAGCACCAGCATCATGGGGTCAGCTGTTTTGGCGGTGGGACCACTTGCATTTTTTATGGTAACCGTCAAAATAACTTAAAATGTTCCATAATTTTTAACCATACACATACTTGAAATGCATCGATTTATGTATTCATTTGTTAATATACACTCACATATCAATTAAACATTGTGCTTTTGTAAAATAAAGAAAATTAACAGGGTGCGTTTTCTACCCTCTCAGTCTCCCCGAAAATCTTTTTGAAACGCGTCACTAAAATTACACAAAAATAAATGCTCTCAGTTTCTGTAATCCATATGAATCTAAGAATAGATACAGTCTTTCTGCCACTCTTCATTCACTGATAAAGACCTGCTACAGGACACGCCCACACGCTGTTCACAGGGAAACAGTCAGGGTAATCTACATACAAGGCCATGCCCGCAAACACACACACACACACACACACACAAAGTAGATCCGATAATTTTCCTGCGCGTGTGGAAGATGGTAGTCACTGTACAGGTTTCTGAAGCTCTACAGAATGTTCTGGACAGTGGGAGGAGTTTAGATTTACCTCAGAACAACACCGAGACTCCAACAGAGAATGAGGGAGGAGAATCCAGCAAGCTGTTACCATGGGTAAGATTTTAAATCTTATATAATTTTTATTCTGATAATATAAAACTCATATTTTATTTTTCCTCATTTTCTCACAAGCTTTTGCCAGTTTATGTGAAACATTGTCATTTAATGTCACTTACATGGTTTGGTTAGCATGTAGATAACACTGCTAAATCATGCTAACATACTGCCTTATGTAGCTTAGCACAAACTGGTTAGCTCACCGGTGGCTAAGCTAATGCCTTACAGTATTTAGATTACAGATGGTTGTCAGTATCAGCTGTGGTGTAAATGTTTATAATATATTCACCCCGTTTTGGATAGCTTCATTTTATGGTAGCTATTTGGTTCAGTTTTTGGTTAGCTTATCTTAGCTTATCCGCTATCTATAATGTTATTTAGCACAAACACTTTAGCTCCCGTTGCCTAAAATACTGCCTTATGTAGCTTATAGATGTTTGTGATATTAAGGTGTAAATGTAAATCGTAATGCAAAAAATATAAATCGTTGTATAACATTGCAAAAGCTTGTGTTGTCTTTATGCATGGTCAATAGTTATTGATGATTATTGACAGTAATTGTATTATCATCATGCTTATGTTTCTTTTTCCTTTTTTGACCATGAAAATAATCATCCACCTGTTTTATAGAGACCAAATGCAAACAAGCAAGCAAGATACAAACGGACCATCACTATGTCATGGGAACCTCGACAACGACTAGGGTCTGGATTCGGGACGGATAAGGCTTCACCTGTGACTCCATACAACCAGCACATGGACTGACCTCAGATGCCAGGAATGTTACCATTGCTGGTCACAGGGTCTGTGTGAATTGCAAATCAGTTTATTGTAAGCAGCCATAAACACCATGGACATGCCAGGTATGCGATTTCACTTGTGTCTTGAGTTAGAAAAGAACTGCCTTTCGAGAGAGGCACAAAGATGTATGACTGTGTATAGGGTGGGCCTTTACAAACCTAACACCCTTTCTTCATAGTGCACTGTTCCTGTAGCCAACGTTTTACCCTGAATGTCTGTTTGCACAGCCATATTTGCAGTATGCGAGAAATATGCCTTCTGGGTATAAGATCATCTGTGTCCCTCCTTCCTCAATCCTGGACCATTCCACTAGGTGAAAGAGATGACATTTATGTGTTTATAAGTAAGGATACATTTATATGCTTATAAGTAAGAAAAATACACAAATGTCAGGACATGTCAGAAATACATCAGTGCCCACAAACCTGCAGACCCCTAAATAAAGAGTGAGGGCCAAGCTCACTCATTTACACTTCTGTTGTCATGCACACTCGCACCGCGACCGGCACGAGGACCCGGAAGTAAGACGGTCGCGCTTTCAGAAAGCATAAAAGGACACAAGATGGCGCTTCACATCGCTCAGTCATTGAGTTCATTCATGCCTTCGCTATCGCTTCACCAACGGTTCCGTGAGTACTCACCTATTCAGGTTGCTTCCTTGATTGAGTGTGTGTTGCTAGAACGCGGGTTTATTTGTGTAGATCCTTGCTCTTGCTGTAAGAGAGTTCTAAGAGTAAACGCGTGGTTATCCTGCCTACTCGCGCTGCTTCCGCATTTGGGTTTACCGTCCACGCAACACGGGCTAACTGCTAAGGCTGCTGTGTTCGTCCCTCGGTTGCTCGTGACAGAATGACTGAGCCCATTTGAGGTATGCCAGGGTTTCCAACCTCCGATGTTCGAACACCAAGAACCGGAGGTTGAAGTACCCTCGGCCCAACAGTTGGTCCGAAGGTGTCGACGGTCCTGGATTCAAGCCAAGGAGGCCATCCAGCGCGCAAACACCCGCTACATCTCACAACATCGCCGTCGTCACCCTCCGGGACGAATGTTCCACACAGGTGACAAGGTGTGGCTGTCCACAAGAAATCTACACCTCCGCACGGAGTCCAAAAAGCTTTCCCCCAGATTTATCGGTCCATATCGCATCACCCTCCGTGTCAATCCTGTCACCTACCGGCTCCAGCT
>JAAGKR010013262.1:0-14385 GCA_011419295.1 Clarias macrocephalus
CAAAAAACAAAAAATAATGGCAGATCTTTTATTTTTTGGTTTCAAAATTTCCCACTCGTTCTGAGCATGTTTATAATCTCTGAACGCTAAATACAAGTTTAAATGATTGTTTCTTTAAATGTAATCATTTAGTCATGGCTTAACATTTGCAGTTTAATGTTTTTAGACTTGTTAAAAAGCAAGAAAAAAATGATAAAGGAAGAAAACAAACCGAATAAATGCTGCTCCGGTGTACCTTTACAGGTTTCGGGACATACCCGGGGCGCAGACGCAAGGAGGGCTTGGTCCAGATCATGCTGTTCCCCTGCGTGCCCTGCGGGCGAGACGTGGAACTGGGAGAGCGAGGACTAGTGGACTGTATGAGGAACCTCACGCTGGAGCGCATAGTGGAAAGGTGATGCCCCGGGCATGGCTTGTCCTTTTCCATTCGGTTTCCTTCCAGGTTTTGTAATAACGCATATGATATGAAGAACAACAGGGAAGGTTTTAATGAAAGATTGATGGCTCTTTTCTGTTTTAATACGAGAACATTTGTTATGTAATAGGACCAGATGTGAAACTGTACTACTGTAGTTAGAGCACAATGATTGGAAAATCTCAGACATCTGCCGCTAGATGGTGTTGATGTTCATTGTGGTATCCTCCCTGTGTTTGTGAGACGACTGGCACAGCTTGGAGATGAGACAGGGTCTGACGGCTTGGTTGTCTCTCAGGTACAGGCACACAGTAAGTCTGGGCAGCGTGGCGGTGATGTGTCAGTTCTGCAAGTCGCCTCAGACTATGGAGGCCACTAAAGGCTGCGCTGACTGCAGGGCGAGTTTCTGTAACGAGTGCTTTAAGCTCTACCACCCGTGGGGGACTCCGCGCGCCCAGCACGAGCACGTTCAGCCCACTCTCAACTTCAGGCCCAAGGTGAGATCTCATCCACCGCACTCCAGGAGGAACCGGGAAGACGGAACGTGTTCCACATCACTCTTTGTAGTACTGTAGTGCCATTGTGTGGCTGTTTCATTATTCAGAATTGTTCATTTTTGTAAAGCCACATACTAATTCTGAGATACTCACACCACAGCGCCAGCTAATGGCTGATGTTTGAAACACAACATGCATTTATTTTTCCTTTTCACCAACTATACTGTCAATGCATAGTATCAACAACATGCAGTAACTGTGTACACTGCAATACTGTACGTGGCTATACAGTGTGTATATGTGCACTGAATATACAAAATACACAAAAGTGTATAAAAAAAGTGCTGTATTTCTGTGCAATGTATATAGAAATAGATTGTGTATATATTAAGAGAGATGGGGATATATACAAATATACGGTTTATATGGTTGATATATAGATAAATAGATAATAATGGGAGAAAAACGTCTTCATCGTGATCAAGGGCAGGAAATAGTGCATAGGATGCCAGAGCACAACGGTCACAGAGACCCTGAGGAAACCCTTGTGAAGAACATGAACCGAACCGCACAGAGAGTAATAACAGTAATAACAGTATGTGCATATGTTCAATCAATGGCAAAAATTCTCTCTCTCTCTCTCTCTCTCTCTCTAGGTGTTGACATGTACAGAGCATGATCAGGAAAAGTTACAGTTCTATTGTAAAACATGCCAAAGGCTCCTCTGCTCCCTCTGTAAGCTGCGCCGGGCTCACACAGGCCACAAAATCGTGCCTGTCAGCCAGGCCTACCAGGCACTCAAGGTATCGTCTTTTTCACTAATAGTGTAACATAGTCTAGACATGCTGACTGTAAGATCCACCATTAGATAGATACAGGAGACATTCTGGGCAAACCGAGACTTTCTGGTGAACGAAGGCGTAAAAGCGATTGACATTTTCATAACATTTCAAGTACAGTACCGTGATGAGACGCTTAGCCGCGGTAAAACATCCGAACGTTGCAAATGTTTTAAAGTAGGCCCGATCTCGGAGCCCAGTGCAGTCGTTCCTGTGAGTTATTGCCACGTCCCCCCGTACCGTTCTGTCCTCGCTCGCTATTAAACATAATCACAGTCACATTAGTGTCAATAATAATAATAATAATAATAATAATAATAATAATAACAGTACATTGCAAAAAAGCATGTGCACCCCTGAACATCACACCAATATGTGGTTATTTCCTCAGACTGTTGCTACAAACTTTAAAACACACAATGGTTCAGAATGTCCCTGTATGCTGTACCATTACAATTTGCATAAGCACTAAGAGCCCGAACCCTTAAAGCGGTACAGACCATGAGTGAATGCGTACAGGCCTGAGGCGGGAATCGAACCTGAATCCTGAAGGTGCACGACAGTGCTAAAACTATGAACTCTTACTATGAAATTGTGTCTCAGCATTTGGATAAGATTTTCTCCAAGATCTGTTTTCAGTGAACCATGAGTCTAATTCTTTTCTTCGTTATTGGGTTTCTGAGTTTTTCATGATTCAATTGTTGGATTTGTTGCAAACAACATCATTTGTGTTTCTGTAGGAGAAAATTTGCAAGGAGTTAGGCTACATCTTGTCCAATCAGGCTACAGTCCTGACTCAGATCACACAGCTGGAGAACGCCATCACCCAGACTGAGGTACCGCTCCCTGTAGTGTTGATGAAAAACTTCTCAATGTTGCTTTCCACACATGTGCTCCAAATATCCTTCTCTTGTGTGTGTGTGTCTGTAGGTGAACAGTGTGGCGGCCCGGGAACAGCTCTCTCAGAGTGTAAGGGAGTTGACGGCTCTGCTCTCGGAGCGGCAGGTCATGCTGGCCCAGGCCCTGGAAAACTCGCGCCAGAGGCGGAGCGAGGCTTTGGCCAGTCAGGTCGCGGAGAGGCGGAGCTTGTTGGAGCACGCTGGCTTGATGGCGTTTACCCAGGAGCTGCTGAAAGAGACAGATCCTGCCTGTTTCGTACACGCAGCCAGGCACACATATAACAGGTAGAATGTGGCCACACTCACAAATCTTGGCAAGAGAAATGATATCAGCCACATGCTGGTGTGAAAGGGGCTACAGGCCTCCCGCAAGCATCCATTATCCATCCTCTAAACTCATTCCCCTCTCTCTCTCTCTCTCAGGCTGGCCCATTCCATTGAGTCCCTGCAGAGTTTCTCTCTCTCTGCTGATCCCTCGTTCCGACACTTTCAGCTGGACGTCTCCAGAGAGCTCAAACTTCTTACTGACCTAAACTTTATTCAAGGTGAGAGTCGAGCCAGAGACTTAAAATACATTTAAAATAGTTTTGATCCAGACCAGAAAGAAACAAGACCCTCAACAGACTCGATGCCCCTGTTCCCGGGTGAAGGACAGGGTAGTGCTATGAGGGAGTATCAAAAGGTTTTGAGATTCGCATGCCACAGATCCGGTCACTTTCGCTGTACGTATGTCTTCCCTCAGACGCCTTAAAACATGGCAGTAGAATTGGCTATAGACGGTCTGGCCCCTGGGGACGAATTCCAGATGCATAATCCTGCCAATGTTGAAAAAGGTGAAGAGCATGCACTAGGTCAGGCTGCGGACCTGTCCCACTTTTTCGATCGTGGAGATGATTGGCTCTTCCACTGTGAAGACTGTTGCCTCGTTTCAGAGTCGAGCCCATACACCCAAGTTTCATCCCTGGTAAAGATCCTCGGCATGAAGGACAGGTCATCCACGGCACACTGAAGGAATTCTTGGACGCGACATTTCTTCTGCTCCTCGGCAGCAACACGGCGCATGTTCAAATCACACCTGAGCATCGCCTGGACTGTTCCGGATGACACATGAACAATGGCAGCAACGTTGTGGATTGTTCTCCGACGAATGCTTTATACATTTTCGGGTGCTGGGCTTGTTGAAGGTCTTCCCGATCTCTTGTCGTCTTCCAGTGATGTTCTTCTGCTCAAAACATCTCGAATGACTCTTTGCGGCATCGCTGTAAACTTGCCGAATCATGTCAAATGTCTCTGAGGCAGATTTACCCAGTTTCACGTGGAATTTCTAACTTGAATGTTCTAACTTGCTGTCCATGATGAAAGAATGTGGTATCACTCACTCACTCATCTTCTATACCGCTTTATCCTGTATTCAGGGTCACAGGGGGCCTGGAGCCTATCCCAGGAGGCTTAGGGCACAAGGCACGGTACACCCTGGACAGGGTGCCAATCCATCACAGGGCTCACACACGTACACTTATTCACACACTACGGGCAGTTTTGGAACACCAATTAGCCTATTCTGCATGTCTTTGGACTGTGGGAGGAAACCGGAGTACCTGGAGGAAACACACCAAGCACGCGGAGAACATGCAAACTCCATGCACACAGAGACGGGAATCGAGCCTGGCCGGGAACCGAACCCAGACCCTGGAGGTGCAAGGTGACAGTGCTAACCACTACACCACCGTGCCGCCATACGTGGTCATCATAACACAAGTTGCACAGCTCCCGATGGACACAGGACGATGTCTTTTGGTACACTGACTTAAGACTTGGGACTGTCATCTGTTGGAGTGTTACAAAACTAGTTATGAAATGTTTTGATACCAACTCATAGCTGTACCTCTTCTGAGAAATATGTGATTTAAGAACTGGTTGAAATTTCACAGAGAAGACTTTTCAACACATATTTCTTTGTCCTGTGTGAATTGTTTGGCTTTTTTCTTTTAATTTTTTCCCCCTAAACTAACCCCTTCTCCTTTTCTCAGCCCCTTTAGCTCCTGTGATTGACACCCAGCGCACTCTGGCCTACGATCAGCTCTTCCTATGCTGGCGACTACCCCAGGAGTCCTCCCCTGCCTGGCACTTCTCTGTGGAGTACCGTCGCCGGGGCGTGGTCCCAGGAGGCGGGGCAAGAGCTGGTCTCCGCGGGGGCTTGGCTGGAGCCCGCTGGGGCTGGCAGCGATTAGAGGAGGTCAGCGGGACTAGTGCCGTGATCAACACGCTGGAGATGGACAGCGTGTACGTTCTCAGGGTGAGGGCCTGCAACAAAGCCGGATTTGGAGAGTACAGCGAAGAAGTGTACTTACACACCCCACCAGCTCCAGGTAAAACACACGGCATGTCTCGGCCGGATCAGAAACACCGCTCATTATATGATGGATATGCAGCTGGATGTGACTCAGCAAGTGTAGATGTAAATATCTCCAAGCCCGTGTCAGAATCGTCTCATTTCATTTATAATTTACTTAGGGGCGAATTGTAATCATGTCTGCGATATCATTCTTTTTGTCATCATTGTCCTAATTTGCTTTTATTTTTTTTACCTGACTATAGATCAGAGAGCCACTGTTCACCCATGAAGCGATTCTCACTAACTCATCTTTTCTCTCTTTTTTTTACCCATCCCAATTCCTCTCTCCACTTTTTTAATTTACTCTCTGCTGAACTCCTATATAACGCCGTCATCCTTTATTTTTATGTCTCCTTTTCCATCTTTCGTCCTGTTCGTTTTCCCGTCAGCTGTTGGTGCTTGTTGTTTTGTTCTCTTTTTCCACCCAGCTGTCTCACTTCCTCATTTTGATGTATTTTGCGAGATGAAATTTGTCCCACACAATAACCTGGTAACCTGTGGAGGTCCAAAGATAATGTGAAGTAAGCATGAAGCCTGTTATCTGAATTAGCCATTTCTAATGGACATAAGCATGCATTTTATTTTATCTCCCAAGAGCTTACTTACTTCTTAATCATATTCTAAATAAAAAAAAACTTCCCTGTTAATATTTGTGTATATGTCTTTCGTTCCTCTCTAGTTGTGTCTGCCTGTTTTCCTAATAGCTGCACTTCCGCCTTGACCTTTTGCCTCTTCTATCAATAAATCAACCAATCCTGCCTTCTTCTCTTAACTTTCCTCAATCCCACTATTTGTCTTTTGTTCCCTTTTCCTCTCTTTCCGCCGACCTCCTTTTCTCCTGCAATTCAATCCCACTTGCATCCCTACTCCTCTCCTCTCCTCTCCTCCTTTACCCCCCCATCAGTCCTGAATTTCTACCTGGATTCGCGCTGGGGTCTACACGCTGATAGACTAGTGGTGAGTAAAGAGCAGCGCTGTGCCCGCAGCGTGCCAGGCCTCTCTCTTCTGCAGGCTGCTGACCGAGCCCTAACTTCCTGTCACCTGACCGCTGACCTGCTGGTGGGCGACGTTGCCGTCACACAGGGCCGGCACTACTGGGCATGCTCAGTGGAGCCTGGCTCTTACTTAGTTAAGGCAAGTATGACTTCAAATGTTAACGCAGAGACTAACAAGAGGAGAAACTAGAGAGAGAAAAAAATCTCTAAACATTGCAGGTTGATGTTGATCTTACAGTCCCCTTCAAAAGTTTTGAAACAGCGACATTTGCTTTTGAGATCAAAATTGAATGTGAAACGATATATCAGAATTTCAGATTTTATTTAATAATATTAACATCTAGATGTAGAACATGGCACATTTGGCAGCACAGCACACAATATTTCTGTGATCAAAAATATTGGAACAGGTCATCCTAAAGTGAACGAGAGGGTCCTTCATTCACAATGATGATATACAGTACGGCTGAGGTCAAAGTGCTTGGGCCCTAAAAAGGCTTGAATTAATATATGAAAACGGTGGCTTATTGGTTTGCACTGTGGCCTTGCACCTCCTGGTCCTGGGTTTGATTCCTGCGTCATGTTCTTCCTGTGCTTGGTGGGTTTCCTCCCACAGCCCAAAGACATGCAGATTAGGCCAATTGTCGGTCCCCAATTTCCCATAGTGTGTGAATGTTGACCAGAAGTCCTACCATGGTTGTAAAAAAGGGAATAAATACGATGGCCTCCACGGTTGGGCTACGGGGGTGTCTGTATGGATGGATCTCTTGCTTGCAATAATTGTATGTAGTTTTTATGTTCTGGATCAGAAGTCTTCTTCGAGGGTTAGCTAATGACACCTTAACCCCCCTTGTCCTGTGGTTGGTGTGTGTTTTTTGTTGAAGTGTTATTTTTCTTCACAGCTCTTACACAGCAGTTTTACAGTGTTTGTCACCAAATGCCGCTGTTTTCCTTTGGTCTGGTTATAGTGCACCAGTGGTTTCTTTCTTTTTTCAGGACATTCCAAGTTATTCCAGGTAGGCTACAGGCTGTGCTAGTTACATTTCAGGCTTTTCTCCCACAGACAGCTCTCTGGTCTCCATGTTTATCCTTTTTAACCACAAATGCAGTCGCAAAGGTGAAAACCAACAGGAGACTTTCAGAGCTATTAGGTGTTTAAACACTCAGTCTAACAGGACAAACCTGGGAAAAAAAGAAACACCTGCCAGACCGGATGTCCCAATATTTATGATCATGTTATAATGAATGGCTTCAAGGGAAATATACATTGTTCTCAGTTGTTAACACAATTATTGTAGATGTAAATATACTGTATTTATGTAGCATGTGTATGAAATTGAATGATCTAAATTCCGATAATCTCATCCATCTTGTTGATCTCTTTGCCTTGCTGTTCCAATACTTTTGAAGGGAACTGTTTTTTTTTCTTCCAGACACCCTCACTTTTTATATGTTGCTCTCTCCATGTTTGTTTGATAAAGGTCGGTGTTGGTCTGGAGTCAAAGCTTCAGGAATGGTTCCATCTGCCTCAGGACATGGCCAGTCCACGGTAAGAGACCAAAGATACAGATTTCACATTTCTGCATTAAGGCTTGTTTTTACTTTTGCGCTGAAGCAGATTTTTGTGTATTATGAATAAGTGTAGCATGCAGAGGTGTACTGATGGACCTTAAAATCCCTTGTTGAGGGCTGTGTGTTATCCGGTTTTAATCCAGCCATCCAATTGTTCCTGTACTGGTGACACTGTGACTCCTCTTCCATGGGATTTTTATTCCAGATCTCCAAAGTAATATTAATAATATGATTTTTAATCTGATTACAAACTGGGCATCACCCTGATGCAAGGCTATAGTGAGCACAAAACTGTTGATGTGTGCGATGGATTGGCACCGTGTCCAGGGTGCACCCCACCTTGTGCCCTAAGTCTCCTGGGATAGGCTCCAGGTCCCCTGAATACAGGATCAAGCGCTATAGATGGTGAGTGAGTGAGTGAGTTTCTGCCCCCTAGTGGGAACATTTACATTACGCATCTACATTAAGAAACTCGGCAACAATATTAACTATTTTGAAGGTTTCTCCGCCTACTTCATAGTAAAGTTCTCACTCACTTTTTTGTAGAACTTTTCACTTTTAACGTACAGCCGTGGACAAACGTTTTGAGAATGACACAAATATTCAATTTCACCAAGTCTGCTGCTTCAATGTTTTTAGATCTTTTTTTCACAGGTACTGTATGAATGGTCTCAGGAAGCTTTACAGTTGATATGACACAGCACTGACGGTAGCGCTCACCTTCTTACATTTCCAAAAGGGCAGCAAGGGACAGACTGATATTCTGTAAAAGGTACAGGGATTAGACTGCTGAGGACTGGGGTAAAGTCATTTCCTCTGATGAATCCCCTTTTCGATTCTTGAAGAAAAAAAAAAAGCTTGTCTGGAGAATAAAAGGTTCCATCAGTCCTGTGTCATGCCAACCTTAAAGCATGTGGGGCTCACTCACAATTTTTACTAAGAACACAGCCATGAATAAAGAAAACAAAATCCTCTTGAGAACTTCTTCCCACCATCCAAGAGCAGTTGATGAACAATGCCTTTTCCAGCATGAGGGATAAAGCAAAAGTGGCTCGGGGAATAAACATAGAAATTTGGGCTTCAGTTCCGGAGACCTTAATCCCATGGAGGACTTGTGGTCAGCTCTGAGGAGGCGGGAGGACGGACATTGATCATGTAAGGACGGCTGCCTTCAGTCAGGATGTGGCCTGGAAGTTGATTGACAGAACACCAGGGCGACTTGCAGAGGTCTTGAAAAAGAATTTTGTCTGTAAATATTGACTCCCTGACACTTATGAAGCGCTTGTAATTTTACCTCAGTAAAAACAGTAATTTTTACCTCAGTATAGTTTTAGATCTTTTCTTACAAAAAGGTCTAAAAACACTGAAGCAGCAGACTTTGTGAAAATTACTATTTGTGTCATCCTTGAAACTTTTGGCCACCGCTGTACTGCAGACCGACAAAGTGATCTGACTGCATGCTAACAGATGTGTAATTGTGAATGTGTCCACTAGGGGGCAGAAACTGATAGACTAAATGAAAGTCACAGTTTGACTTGAGAGATTAAAATACATGGAGTGGATGGATGCAACCTATTGAAGGAAGAAATATGGTTGAGGAATAAAATGCAGGTTAAAAGACAGGAACAGACAGACAGACAGATGGACAGGATGTTATACCCCACCCACATTGCGCCACATCATGTCAGATGCTCAGGAAACATAACCCTTTTTTATTTCTTTTTTTTTTTTACTTGCCCAGGTATGACCCTGACAGCGGCCATGACAGTGGGGCAGAAGATTCTTCCGACTCTCTGCCCCCTTTCACCTTCCTCACAATGGGCATGGGCAAAATCTACCTGCCCGCCTCTGCCAACGCCCACCACGGAAAGGTCAACCACAGGGACATCTCTAACGCCAACAGCCCCTCCTCGCCCACCGGCGTCACCTATCCTCTCCCCCCCAGGCTGGGTGTGTGTCTGGACTTCGAGAAGAGCCGCGTCACCTTTTACGACGCTCACTCTCTCCGCCCGCTCTGGGAGGGCCCGGTCGACTGCTCGGCTCCCGTCTGTCCGGCGTTCTGCTTCATCGGAGGAGGGGCTCTGCAGCTGCAGGAGCTGGTGGCGAATCGCAACGCAGATCAGACGCCTGTCAGACGGGTCACCATCCAATCCCGCGTCACTAAACTGAGCTGAGACGTATCACCAGTTACACTATGTTAGGAAATTTTGTTTTTATATTTCATACTTAAAAGTAAATACTATTAAATTGCACTGAAAACGCACTTCAGATCAACGATTATTATTATTATTATTATTATTATTATTATTATTATTATTTGCTTGTTTTTTCAATAGGGATTTTTTTTTGCTTTACACTGCTTGTGAATTAATGTAAAAAAAAAAAACATGTGGCCTATACCTTATAGATCTGTATGTAACTATAACTGTAAATAGAATTTCTCGCCTCTACTCTCTAGCTGTACACCTAAAGGTTTTTGATAATCCCTTCTCACTGGTGTAATCTACGGTGGTTTCTACCTTTAATCTCTTTACACAACACACATACAGTGTATTAAAACTAAAGTGTGTTGTTTTACAGTTATGGCATTCGGCATTCCGTTTGATCTCATTATACATCTGAGCTGTTGAGGGTTTAAGGGCCTTGCACAAGGGCCCCAACAATGGTGGTGGTGCTGGGGTTCGAACCTGAGACCGTCAGCTCAATAGAGTAACACCTTAACCACCGTCCTATCGCCATCCCTCCAGTGACTCCAAGTGCCAGTTTCCTCTCTTCCCTTTTATCTGATGATGTACGGTACTGACTGTTACACTACTGGTTCATGTATATATCTAGCATTAGGATGCGCTGTTGATACACAATGTGAGATATTTAGATAGAGAGAAGAAGAAAACAGTATGAGCTATATATATATATATATATATATATATATATATATATATATATATATATATGAGCAGTTCCCTGAGACACGCTGTCTTACTTTCATTTGCTGTGTAGAAAAAAAATTCCGTTAATTTCTTTTCAGTGACAAGAATGGAGTCGTAACAATCTGGTTACAGAGTCGACGCTGAGTTTACCGAATTACCGAATGAATGTACGAGGTTATAGCGCGAGTATGCTACCTCATCCTTCTACGTAGATGAGGGAAGGTGTGTGCGTGTGTGTGTGTGCGTGTGTGTGTTTGTGTGTGTGTGCACATACTCTATTCCTCGCTCTTTTATGCAATTTCTAGCTTGTAGAACATTTTTTTAACAGACACTTGTTTTTTTTTTGTTTTTTTTGGTTTCATAGGCTTTAACTTGTGCTTCTTTCAAATGCTGAATACTTTTAAGAATAAATTGACCTAGATGTCACCTGCTGGCAGAATATTCATCAGATTTGAACAAAAATATGAAATAAAGCTTAAATCTGTAAACATTTCATCCGTTCCTGTGTTTATGGCCGCTGCGCACCGTAAAGTGTGAAGTGAAGCAATGCAGTGCACTGAGCAGTAGGGGGCAGCAGGATTCCAAGCTGTAATATCCATCCATGTAGTCCAACTAGAGATCATGGAGACCAGTGGTGACCTTTGTATTTCTTCCCATTTTTACGACCGTGGCAGGATGTCCGGTCAACATTCACACACTTTGGGGAACATCAATTATCTGTCTGTCTTTGGACTGTGGGAGGAAACCAGAGTACCCGGAGGAAACCCACCAAACACGGGGAGAACTCCATGGACACAGACCTTGAGGCGGGAATCAAACCCCGCACCCTGGTCACCCCCCCCCCCCCCCCATTGCCGTGTATACGGGATAAACGATGATAGACAAAGAGTGAGCGAGTGCGTAATTAAGCCAGGTGTTGCTGATAAAAAGACCAACGGTAGCTCATCATTACGAAGTGTGACTAGCGCTGTAAGAACTGAACATTTGGCAGGTTTGTGTCTGCATTTAACATGGAAGAAAGAACATCAGACATGAGCTCGGAGTCGCACTTGTTGCTGCTCATCAGTCTGGGGAGGGTTATGAGGTCGTCGCCAACAATTTGAAACTAATCTTTCTATGTAGTGAGCAGGACTGCGACTAATGGAGAGCCAATCTAAGATGATGGCCCAGGAGTGAGTCGTTCCAACAAAACGATATATATATATATATATACAGTTCAGTGTCAGACTGTTTAATGTTGAGAGATGGAAAAGCTTAAACATTTGACCTTTAGGTCTTTCCACATTCATGACGGCACAATGAGAAATATTGATTTCATGGAAGTTTGGCTGGGAAAGATTTTTTTTCTCACTGAAAAAATTATGGAACAGCACTTAGGTTTGTAAAATGACATTAGAACAAACTATTAAATAAATTCTGGAACGATATCCTTCGAACTGATGAGCCATGAGATGAGATCATGCACAGTGCCGTGTTTGGCAAAAACCAGATTCAAATTAAAATGTTATTTGCCTTAAAAATTTAACAACTTTTTAAATCAAGAATATGAGAAAAATAAAGAATAAGAAAAATAGATTATTAAAAGAAAATATTCAAAGAATTAATATAAAATATGAAATAATACAATAATAATAATAATAATAATAATAATAATAATAATAATAATAATAGTATAGAAAAAATATATAGAAACCTTTGGCTGTAAAATTTGTACAAGTAATAAAAATAAAAAATAGAATTAAAAACAGAATTGAGATGGAATTGAGGTGGAGGATGTCCAGTCATTAGCATAGTATCATAACTGTGTGCAAATGAGCAAATGATGGTTTTTGGATTTGTTTTGCAGCCAAAGCATCCGGGAAAACATGCAGTCACTGAGACAAAGATGAACTCTGTGGATAAAATAAAAGAATATTGTAGAGATAAATGTGAGGCCAAGATGGCAACAGGACAATAGTCCCGATTATTAGTAAACTCCCACAATCCAAAGACAGGCACATTAGGTTAATTGGTGTTCTGAAATTGTGTCCGAATGACTGTATATACTGTGTGTGTGTGTGTGTGTGTGTGTGTGTGTGTGTGTGTGTGTGTGTGTGTGTGTGTGTGTGCGCCCTGCGTTAGACTGGTCCTGGATGTGCCCCGCCTTGTGGATAGGCTCCAGGCCCTCGCGCGTCTCTATACAGGATAAACTGGTATAGACGATGACTGATGACTGATTGCTGCAACTTTTTTTTTTAAACTGTAATGTGTGTTTATTTTTTCCCAGCTGATTTCTGATTGTTGTTTTATTTTATTTTCATTTCTTGGGTGGAATAAACAACGGATTGAAATCCGTTACATTTTCTTACCATCCAAGGTTATTTTATAGCTCTAAATTCTTATCTCTGCCCTGATAAATAAAACGAGACAGTCTGTCTCTTGTGACTCTGCCTCACGTTTACCCTTTTCCACATTAACCTTTGCATTTTTTGTTTTTTTAAAGACTTGTACGCTGAGCTACAGTATCTGTGGGATCAGTTTAATCAGTTCCACTCCTGTGTTGTCCTGGGCTTTGGGACTCCCTGCGCTGATTTTTCTTTTTCCTGCTGCTTTGAAACATGTGAACGCCAGCATGTGTGTTTAATTGCTGCCGTCTTGACTGGTTCGAGCTAAATCACAATGAGTGAGCGAGACATTATACATGTAAAGTATTTGAAATTAAAAAGTGGAGTCAAACCGAGACAACGTGTAGCTTGACTCTTACTGAAATTACGCTGGAATCTGATGAATCGGGGCTGCGGTATTTTAATCATTCCCACCGAAAAAGAAAAAAAAAAAGTTTACGCAGATGTTCTCTCCCTCTGTCTTTTCCATTTACTGTCCTGCCTTTTGTCCCACCTCTGAGACAGCTGCATGCATGTCCTTCACTCCGTATCCATCTGTTTCCTCAAGACCTAATTCCTAATTCACCTGGCCCACATCATTCTCATCATCTCCTGCTCACACTGATCCCATCTCCTCTCTTCCGTCACCTTCTCCGGCTCTCCTCTAACCTCTCGCTCTCTATTCCCTCGCAGAAATCTGCAACAGATTGTGTTCAGGCAGACTGAAGGTATGTAGCCACAACACCGCACACACTGCTAGTCTCTAATCTCAGCAGGAAGCCTTCGCCACGCTCGGGGTGGGGTGAGGGGGGGGACATGTCGAAATACAGCAGATTTGCCTCTGCTTAACCTTCTACACTTATCTTCTCGACTTTTCCTGGAAATCTCACTCTGTATGTCAGTAAATGGTTCAGTTTTGCCTGGGATCTGACATGACCCAGTCTTAAGGCCAGACGATTACAAATGTACTTAATATCACACTGTAAAGGAGGGAGGGGTTTATACCCTACTGCCATTGTTATAGATAGATCCAATAGATTGGGTTGGATTGCGAGAAATCGAAAAAGTAGATCGGACAAGTTTTGTGTGTGAGTGTGAATGTTGACTGGAGGTTCTACCACAGTGGCACCACTGGACTCCACGGTCCCTAGATGGACTAGTCAAGTCAAGTCAATTTTATTTATATAGCGCTTTTAACAATTGACATTGTCGCAAAGCAGCTTTACACAATAAAAAGAAGTAAGTCTGTATGCAATGTGTATGAATCAAAATGATAAGATTGTCCCTGATGAACGAGCCGAGGGCGACGGTGGCAAGGAAAAACTCCCTGGGATGGTAATAGGAAGAAACCTTGAGAGGAACCAGACTCAACAGGGAACCCATCCTCATCTGGGTGATAACGGATAGCAGGGATTGATCAGCTTAATAATGTGTACTGGAAGTTCAGTGTAACAGGAGATGTGTTAAAATTAAAAGGAGT
>JAAGKR010013263.1:0-7500 GCA_011419295.1 Clarias macrocephalus
GGGGGGCGCAAACAAAATTAAAATGAAACTTTTAATACTCGCCTGTAAATAGGCATTTATCAGTTGATTGCGCATCATCACTACTAGTATAAAATAAAGTCCTGACTCACATCACATCCAGTCAGCAGCTCCGCTCGCCATAAGAAGGGCTGGAAAAGACTCGCTGAGAATCACATGGTCCAATCACATGAGCACAAATATTTGAAAAAGTGGGAGGGTTCAGGGCGCACAGTGCCGCGCCCGAAGGATGATTTGAAAAGATCCAATCAGAGCTCAGCCTCAGGTCACATGCTTTTCAAAAATGTACGTGCTACATAGACACTCGTTTGTCCGGCGCCCCGCGTACACAAACACAAATGAACGTAATACAGTTTAGATTTTTTTTTTATTGCAGATAAATTATATTAAGAAATACAGCAGAATATTGTGACTAAATTACTTAATTTTCATTATTAAAATAAATAATTATTATGTTAAATAATTACATGTTAAAGTAGCATTCTTCTCTGGCTAATTTTAAGGGGGGCGGCGCCCCTGCGCCCCATATTGACCGGCCGCCACTGACTATATCATAACGCTAAGCTAACCTTCTAATACGTTGTCGCGTGTAAAAGAGTTTTATGAGAGGAAATGTTTCATTATATAACGGTTACAGAAGGAGCCTCCAGTGTCAGAGGACAAGTTTTAACATGCAAGATTTGTTACGTATAAACTATTAAATAAAATACAAACGTGAAAAATATAGGGAGAGAGAGAGAGTGTGTGTGTGTGTGTGTGTGTGTGTGTGTGTGTGTGTGTGTGTGTGTGTGTGTGTGTGTGTTAGCTTGACAGCAGTCGTGGACATGCTGCCTGCGGTGTGTTTAGTTCGACCCTTGTATCTGACCCCCCGCCTGCGCCAGTGTGTGTGTGTGAGTGAGTGTGTGTGTGTGCGAGCGTCCCTGTTCTAATGTTTCGCCTGCAGTCAACATGTTAGCCAAAGTGTCAGGATTTGCACGGCACCGAACAATTACTTGCTGCCCCTAGTGTGTGTGTGTGTGTGTGTATGCGTGTGTGTGTGTGTGTGTGTGTGTGTGTGCGTGCATGCACACCTACCATTGTGTTACATAACGCTGATCTGCATTTTGTGACACACACCTCTAACATGTGAGTTGCTTCCACTGAATAGATGCGATTATGCAAAATGCTTAACAGTCCTCCATGCCTCTTTTCACACACACATGCACACACACACACACACACACACACACACACACACACACACACACATTCATTTCTCCAGCCCAAGATGAACCTGTTGTTTATACACTATTGTTGAATACACAGTGTTTGCTAGATAATCCAAACCAGCTGCAGTTTTTTCCACACTCAAACTCACACACTTTTCTGGTGTTGTTGCACTTTTGGGGACCAGCCTCCAGCCTACTGAAGACTTTAAGGGAAGTAGCTGAGTTTTGAAGACCACAAGTTCTTGCACATTTATTTTTCCTTAATGGTTTAAAGGTGTTTAAGACAAAAAATGGTAAAAAATAAACATGTGTCTATAAACATTTACACTTTTCAAGCAAGAAACAAGTTTCGCACCTTTTCACCTCAGAAGTGTCTTAGACTAATATGCTGTTATACGGACAAAGTGTAAATGGCAACACACACACACACACACACACATGACGTCTGCAGTCAAAAAATGTTTACTCAGTAGCCATGACAACAATGCAACAATGTTTGTGTTTTCCCAATCTGTGGACCCTAATATTCCAGTTCTAATGGGAATAATCAGCCAATCTGAATAAAACTGCATCATGTGACCCCCACAGTCAGAACAGCCTGATCCAATCTGGCTCGACCAAAATAAATTTCAATGGCACCGATGTAAACCCCTGATCATCTGTTTGAGCATTTAACTGTAGTAAACGTTAATGTTTGTTTTGCGTAGGATTTCTCCACAGCTCACATATCTACTGTATCTATAACTTATACACCACTTAAGCACTCTCGCAGTTAGAGTGTTCTTTACACCTTTTATGCCGTCCTGTTTTAGTTTATTTTTCTCTCTTTATTGTTTCTTCACTATTTCCAATTTTTTTCTTTCGCTTGTCTTTTTCTTTCTTTAATCATCATTTCTCTCTTTCAGTCCTGTCCTGTGGGGCGATACAGTCGTAAAGTATAACCTCAGAGACAAGAGATAATCATCCATCCCTTAACTATGCTTTCAATCACTTTTCTTTTTTCACTCTTCCTATATCCTCTCTCACTCCCCCATCTCTCTCTCTCTCACTCTCTCTGTTATCTCTTTTTACTCAGAGCCAAAAGGATATCTTTCTTCACATTATACACATCATACAGCTTTTCTTTGATTATCTTTAGCATCGTTTTGATCTCTCTCCCTCTCTCACTCTCTCTCTCTCTCATTCTCATTTTTTATCTTTCTCTTTGTCTGTACATCTCACTTTCTCTTCTGTTTGTCCTGGAGAAGGACGTTTGTTTTCCTGTGGGGACGGGAAAAATCGACATCTAAAGATGAGTTATTGATTCAAAAGCAGGCAGCATGAGAGAGAGAGAGAGAGAGAGAGAGAGAGAGAGAGAGAGAGAGAAGGAATAGAGGAAAGGAGCAATTATAATAACATAAGAGTTAAAATATACACTGCCGTAGTTTCTATACACAATGTGCAACGGTAAAAAATACACTTTAAAAAATAATTTTTTGGCACATGATTATGAGCCGACACCGTAAGGAAAGACGTCCAAACACACTAGAAGGTCTGACCACACACACACTGCACCAAACCCTCTATGACCTGGAAAGATCTGCTGGAGTTAAACCACATACATACACATTACACGACCCCAGTAGGACCTGATTATTTGTCCTGATTCTGATTGGTCAGGAAGTGTTGATTAATTTTCTGTAACAGAACTCTGACAATAGTGCAGCTCGGAATCACAGTGTGATTATTATTATCATGTTACAGTAAGTCCCCAATTTCCTACACGTATAGCACTTGTTTGTAAGTCCAATTTGGTGTGATTGGGAGGAATGGCCTTCCCGGTCTAACCCAAGTGGTGTTTTGTTACTGGAATTCTGTGCTAGTCATATATTGTGCATAAAGAATACCATGTTCGAGCATAGCAATGCTCATAAGTGTACTTGGAACCAGAGCACCCTAGGTCAAAGGTCACTGAACGATTTCGTGATCGTATCATCTGACCTGTGGCCCTATGACTTGGACACTTGAGTAAAGAGAGGGGCAGAACTGTCAACTGATCACCATCCGGTTGTGAGTTGGGTCAGATGGCAGGGGAGGCCCCTGGACAGAACTAGTAAGCCCAAACGAGTAGTGAATTGAGTCTAGGGGTGGCCCCTGATCAAGACGCCTTCGAGTCCCACCTCCAGCAAAGCTTTTCTGGCATCAGTGAGGAAGCTGGGGGCATTGAATCAGAGTGGTCACTGTTCAAAGCTTCTATTGCTGAAGCTGTGGCTGTGAGTTGTGGTCTTAAGGTCCTGAGTGCCTATAGGAGTGGTAACCCTCGAACAGCATGGTGGACAACGGTTGTTCATGGAAGTCATCTGACTGAAAAAGGAGACCTTCAGGGATATGTTGTCCATGTAATGGGATCAATTTCGATCTCCCTGGGTGAGGTCACTGAGGGGCTGTCTTTGTTGACATGCCTCTTCTGTATTGCGTGGAAGTTGGAGATGGTGTCTAAGGAGTGGCAGACTGGGGTGGTGGTTCCCATCTTCAAATGGGGGCACCAGTGTGTGCCATCACACTACACAGCCTCCCTGGGAAGATATACTCTAAGAGGCTGGAAAGGAGGGTTCGGCCGAATGCCTGGAAGTTCTGGAATGACAGACCAGCTTTTTACTCCTGCAGGAATCCTGGGGGGGAATCAGGGGGTTGGGAATATGCCCATCCAGTCCACATGTGTTCTGTGGACTAAGAGAAGACATATGATTGAGTCCCCCTGGATTTTCTGTGGGAGGAACTGCTGGAGTATGGAGTGAAGGAGACACTTCTCAGGGTCATCTAATCCATTTATGCCCAGAGTGAGAGCTGTGTTTGTGTTCTCAGCGGTAAGTTGAACCTGTTTCAGTGGGTATTGATTTCCGCCAGGGCTGTGCTCTGTCACCAGTCCCATTTGTGATTTTCATGGACAGGATATCCAGGTGCAGCCATGGAGTAGAGGGTATCCAGTTTGGTGGTCTGAATATTCCATTGCTGCTTTGCAGATGATGTGCACTTGATGTCATCATCAGTCTGTGATATGCAGCCATTGCTGGATCAGTTTGCAGCGGCAGGGATCAGCACCTCAAAATCTGTGCTCATTGTTCTCAGCAGAAAACCTATAGATTGTCTACTCCCGGTAGGGAGTGAGTCATCACCCCAAGAGGTTTAAGTGGGTTTGGCCCCTTGTTTACAAGTGATGGAACATTGGAGCATGAGGTGGTATTGCAGTCTTAAAAACAGAGTTGAGTCAAAATGCAAAGCTCATAATCTTCGATCTTCGTTCCTTCCATTCTCCTCTGGTCATGAGCATTGTGTCATGGACAAAAGGACAAGTTCACGAGTACAAGCGAACAAAATGGGTTTTCTCAGAAGGATAGCTAGCTCCTCCCTTAGAGATACGATGAGAAGCCCAGTCATCTGTGAGAAACTCAGAGTAGAATTGTTGCTCCTTTGCATGAAAAGAAGTCAGTTGAGGTGGCTTGGGCATTTAATAATGATGCCTACCTAGAGAGAAGTTCTTGGCACATCCAGTTGGGAGGAGGCCACTGGGCGGACCAAGAACTAGGTGGAGAAATTATTATTTTATTATAATATATTATCTCCACACTGGCCTAGAAAGGCCTTGGGATCCCCTAGTCCCTGCTGGAACTGCTACCCCCACAACCAGATTTTGAATAATTGGATGGATGGATTGTCTCCTTCTTTTGTGCTTGGCACGTTTTAGCAGTACCAGCTTCATTGCCGATCCTTTAAGCTCGCTTCCAGATGCGATGTGATCATGCGATCAAACTTCCGTGACCACACATGTGTGAATGCATGTTCATATCTTTGAAGGTTTGTAACTCGAATGTTGAAATGTAGGGGACTTGCTGTACTGCAATCCAGAGCATGATTTTTATAATATTTATTTTATAGTAATAGTTTATGTTATTGTTTCTCTATAATCCTGCAGGTGGCGCACTCAGCACTCAGGTGTTCACATAGCATGTCGTCATGCATGATAGGACTAAATTATGTGCTAAGTTAGTTTAGAATTGAAACAAAATCTAAACAATATTTAACACTGAGTCGGGATATTTATAAAATTGTGATACAAATGGAAGTGGTGCCCAGGTATCATGATAATATCATATCGGCTCGTCCCTGGCAATTCCCATCACTGTCTGTGCGCCCCATTTCACATTTTTAAACAGGACCACTATCTTTTTGTCACAAAAATTTTGTTAAGTCAGCTTCATCACACCAGCATGCTGTTGATTAATTTATTGTAATAGACATGGTTTTCAGAGTAACTCTAGATTATGAAACAACTTTTTGTTGAAAATGTCAGGGTTTATATATACTTTTATCTTCTATTTATCTGTATTGTCCAAATTTTTCTCCAGATCTTGTTGATTTTTTTTTAATGCTGCATGAGACATAACACACACATCCACGCACACACACACACACACACACACACACACACACACACACACACACACACACACGTCTAGAGAGATTAGAGTGCATATGAAGATATTTAGTGTTAATTATTAATTAGGTGTTCGTTAAGCTACCGGTCTTTACGCCGCCGCTGTCTCTCCTCCACGTCACAGCCTCGTCCATGATAACGATAACTGACGTGATTACGCTGTAATTAAGGCCTGGGGAAAAAAAACGGTGTTTCATTTTGATAACGTGTGTGTTCATTAATATATGAGATTACAGATGAGTGCAGTGGCAAAACACACACACACACAAACACACACACACACACACACACACACACACACACACACACACACACACACTGCATCAGAATCCATTAGAATGATGAAGAAAAATCATTTTAGACGGCAGTTTCCAAAACCCATATAAATGTTGAAAAATATACGTGTTCAATTTTTTTTCTTTTCTTTTTTTGCTTTTCTTTCCTTTTTCTTCCTTTCAAACCCTAATATTTCATCCTTTTTGTTATTTTTCTCAAGCTGCCTTTTCATTTTGTGTTCATTTCTTGTCTTTACATCTCCTTAGAGCTCTTTTTTCTTTCTTCCCCACTTTCTGTTTCTTTTCCCACGTGTCTTTTTTTTAACTTTTTCTTGTCTAATTTTGTTCTCACAGACTCTCTACCATTTTTCACCTTGATCTTTCTTTTTTCCTTCTTTTTTTTTTACATCTTTCATGTCTTTACTCACCTTTCTATCTTTTCAATTCTTTCTCCTTTTCTTTCTTTTCTCTTTCCCTTTTTATTTATTTTCAGTCTTTGACTTTAATTACCCTTATTGTCTTTTTTTCTCTCCATTCTGTTCTTTCAGTTCTTTCTTTCCATCTCCACTTTCATTTTCATGTCTTTCTATTTCCTTTTTGTTTCCTCTCCTCTTGTTTTCCATTAATTTCCTGTTCTTATTTCCTTTTGCTTTTCTTCTTCTTCTTCTTCTTCTTCTTCTTCTTCTTCTTCTTCCTTTTGCTCATACTGTTTTTGAATTCATATGTTCATATGTTTTCCTGGTTTTCATCTTTTGTCCTCTTATTACTATTTGTTCCTTTTTTCTCTCTTCTCTTCTTTCCCTTCTTTCTCTACTTTTCTTCCTCTCATTTATTCCTTTCCTTCAACAAAAAAAATCAAAAGAAACAGATTTGAAAATAAAGAAAAATGAAAAACAATAGAATCGTAGAACTTCAAGTTCTGCGTCCTCATTCAGCCATAACACTCAGCTTTACACACACTACTTAAAAGGAGCTATACTGTGTGTGTGTGTGTGTGTGTGTGTGTGTGTGTGTGTGTGTGTGTGTGTGTGTGTGTGTGTGTGTGTGTAAGGTCTCTAAGGATCAACCAATTTTCAAGTAAGGAGAAAATAAAGCCGAGTGCGATACACAGTGGGATTCTATTAGCAGGAAGTATTTAAAGTTATAAGGACACGAGACTTCAGTAACATTGTGCAGTTATTTAATCGGCCTCGTGGGAACGTTGCAAGTACAAAAGAGCCACAAACTTCACCACCACCGCAGACAGCAGCACTAACCATATACTCACTGAAGTGAAACACCCCCCAACCCCCCCTCCCACACACACACACACACACACACACACACACACAGACACACACACACAACCAAGCAAAACAGAAACATGCTTTAGGAGAAGTAGTGTGTGTGTGTGTGTGTGTGTGTGTGTGTGTGTGTGTGTGTGTGTGTGTGTGTGTGTGTGTGTTTGAATGCTGTGCAGTCAAGTTTTTTCTTCTTTCAAAAGAAGAACTTCTCTGTTCTCACCCTTAGTTTTGTACAAGTGTTT